>BQKN01064826.1:338988-366157 GCA_022839385.1 Asparagus kiusianus
ATATATATATATATAGAACTCTCTCCCTCATTAACCCTTCTCTCACGTTTAGCAGCCATCTCTCTCCCTCAGAAACCCTAGACAATTCTCCTATCGAATTTGGAAAAGCTTTGAGAAGCAAAGTACAGGAGGATGGTGAGATCTACGGCTTTTGTGAAAGAAGAAGACTTCCACATTTGAGGGATCCAAATAAAATTCTAAGGCAAGTTCATCTCTTCCCAAACCCATCCCCTTAGATTTTCATTTTCATGGGATTAAACCCTAATTTGATGAATAGATCTGTAGATCTGAACGCTAAATGAAAAAAGACATGATCTTGATGTTTAAAACCATAATTAATTGTTAACTGATGAACTGATTAGGCTTAGAACCATAATTAAACAACTAAAACATGTTTAGTGATGCTTATGGAGTTAAAATCCAAAAAATCCTTGTTTTGTTGATGTATACTTGTTTGGTCGAGATTTCACTTAAGTTAATACAAGATCTAAAACTTAGTTCACACCCCATGTTAATAATTCACGAGTTTTTAAGAAAAACAATTAACCTTAGAAACCTGGTAAATTTGTGTTTCAGCATTCGGGTCGATCGACTGACCCCATTTATTAGTCGACCGATCAATTCTTTAGAACCTTATGTTTTCTCTCTGGTCTGTCAACCGATATAGGGTCCCAGTCAACCGATCGAGACTGTTTTGATTGTGCATTTTGTACGTCGCCGCCCAGTCGACTAATGGAATATAAGTCGACCGGTCGTATGTCAGTCGACCGATGCTCAAAGGTAGTCGACTGATCTGGAGGCGTTTGCAAATTTTGATCTTCCACGCATGTTTGGTCGTGAACATGAAGGACGGGTCGGCACGTTGATACATGTGTGTGGCCATGTTAGCGTACATGCTGGGATTAGGTACGCATGGAACCTCAAGAGTGCGTAGCCATGTGTTGAGCTCGTCGCGACGTAGGGGCGACAACTAACGACTTGCATAGGTCTGTGTCAAATGTTTGCATGGACGGCCAAGATAGGTTGTGAGCCACACGAGATTGCAATGAACCGTGGGATACTGCAAGTACCTATGCTCCGTATCATACTTCTACATAGATGTTCGAGTTCGGTTGTGAGCCGTATGGTATTGCGATGAGCTACAAAATATTGTGAGCACCAAGACTCCATATCTCTTTTGTTTGCATTGTGTTTCGGATTAGGTTGATATGCCTATACTCCGCTTGGCATCCGAGTTAGGTAGTGAGCCGCATGGTATTACAATGAGCCATATGATATTATGAGCACCTAAACTCCACACCATTTTTGTTGAAGAGGATTACACAGGATTATGTTTTTGCTCCCCTGACACCTACCCCGAGGGTAGTGTATTATATTGTGATTGGCATTCATATCATGCTCTGAATGAGATTTTTGGTGACGTTTCATTTTATTATCTGTTTATAGTATCTTAGGAGTTAGTGTTTAGCGATTTACAATTTGAGATACATTGTATATATATAAGAGCTTCCGTGTTTGGATTATTCCCTCAACGTACTCATCTCGTATTGTGAGTTTCTAAATCTTAACTCCTCTTAGTACATGGTACATGATATAGATAGATTATGCATATTATAGGTAGAGCCTCCATTAATACGTTAGCCCTTTTCGTGGGTGTGGACATAGATGTTCTTGCTAGTGCTCTGATACTATTGTATTCACCTCTTTTTAGGTAATGAGTCAGAGTTTCAGAGGGCCGTAGGTTGACGGAGATTCAACATAGTCATTGTTGATGATGGTGGTGGAGATCGAACAGTCAAATATGCATTTGCGGTGGGACAAATTTGTTGAGGATTAATGAAGGGGCTGCTTTCTTCCCTGACTTTATGTCTAGTTCTTGAATTGGGGTATCTGCTCAGCCTGCATAGGAAAAGACTCGTGAGAGGATGGGGGCTTGGATGCCCCATGGTACATCCGACGATCAAGTTACCTGGTAAACTTGAGTGGGGTAAATAAGAACTGAGAGTTCTTGTGTGCAATGAGATGCAAAGGAATTCATGGAGAATCCCCAGTGTCCGATGTTAGACTGAAATCAGATCTAAGTTAAGGGTTTGGATATAGAGATCCTATCCCCCTCTAAGACCTCTATTTATACCTGTGGATATGAGGGGTAGAACCGTCATTCTGGGCCGAGCATAGGATGACGGTGAAGAAGTGTGTGCTGGAAGTTGCGTCAGCACTTGCTTTACAGGTGTCGGTTAGAGAGTGGAGGGAAGGTTGCTTCGGCATTAAATGAGAAGAGACTGGTAGTATGGCAGGGCCCATGTGGTTCGATGAGTCATGCAGACTATTTGGGCTAGAGTCATGATGGCACCTACCAAGCATTGATGCAATCTTGACACATTGTTAGCGAGGATAAGCTCTAGGAAGAGGTTGTCCTTTAACTTGACCAAGAAGTAATGCTTTTCGAGTCGGCTTCGTGAGGCGTATGGTAAATGGTCGAGTGGACTCGTGGCGAGTCATCTTTTACAAAGGGGGGGTCGACAAGTTCCGCCTTTCAAGTCAACATGAAGGAATGTCGAGTCGTTGAGTCGACGAAATGGTCGTCCCCACTGGTCTCTGGCTGTTAAGTTGATTGGGGTATAACATGTAGCACACTTATCCGTTGCTTGGCAATGAGCTTGTATTTTTAGTGAATGGTAAATGGGCGCACCATAACAGTCGTCGTCATTCATAGGTAGCTAGTTGGTTCTCCACAAAGGACTATTTATGATTTTAGTTTTCTTTTAGAGATGTTTTTCATTTTGGAGGCTGAGTACCTTTGTACTTTTTCAGTTGATTCTTATGTATTAGAGATTCGATGTTCTTATTCCAGTTTATCAGATGTATTTTATTTTCTTCTGTTGGAACATAATTATAGTTATTATTGGATATCTCTTCTCTATTTTGTGTTCCTTGTATTTTCACCTTTGATATATCTGCTTATACCCTCCCCTCTTATTTTTGACATCTGCTGGAGTGATATTAATATGATAGTGAAATATGTTTATGCACAATATTGGGTACATGGCAGGTTTGACATATTTGGGTTTACCTTGGACTACAACATTGTGGGAAACCAAGGGTATCACAGTTGTTATCAGAGCTCTAGTTCCAGCATCCTTAGGATATCCTGTGTCAAGCTGTGAAGCTAGGATAGAGTTTTCTTTGGGTTCATGTATAGAGTTCGCTAGGAATTCCTAGATTGAGTGAGGCCGTTATACACATAACTTGAAAATATTCGAGGAATTTTTTATGCTTATCTTTTCAAGCATACTATGTTTTATGCGTTCCTATTGTTCTATGTTATGTTATTCTTGTTTGTGATCTCATTTATTGTGTCTAATAAGTGTAGGCATTCAAAAATGCCAAAATTCGAAATGTGAAAAGGAGGGTCAGGAAAACGAACCCCTTCTCAATCAAAGACGAGGTTCATTGTTTAGTGAAGATCAACCTTGAGAACGAGAGTCGCCATGCAGTAAAGCTCAACGCCAAAAGACAAAGTTCATTAATGAATGAAACAGAGCTACGAGACTCGGAGCTCATCATTGGATACGAGGTTCGAGGTTCGCTAGTGGATACGGGGTTCGGAGCTCATCATTCGATACGAGGTTCAAAGTTTACTAGAGGATACGGAGTTCGAAGTTCGTCATTGGACACGAGGTTCGAAGCTCATTACCAGACGTAAAGCTCATTAGTGAAGATGAGGCTCGTCAAAAGGAAACTTACAAGACTTGCTACGTAGTTGGACTCAGCTGTAGAATATGAAGTTCATTAGTGAAAAAAAGGTTCGTCAGACGAAGTCAGTGAAGACAAAATTTATCAGAAGAAACTGGTCTACTGCAAAGTTTGCTTGGTAAGACGAACCTTATTGTATATCGAGGCTCGTCTTACTTGACGAACCCCGTTTCAATTAAAGACGAGGCTCGTCATTCACGTGGGATTTATATGTAACGGCTCCGAAGACTTAATCAGCCATGTGGGCTAATCTTCAGGAGCACGTTACGGTGTGCGCTGATTTAGAGGAGGCAGTTACGCCCCTCTACCTGTGATTATAGCACATCAGTTACGTACTTAAAACACTATAAATAGCCATCGACGGCTACAGAGAAGAGGGGGGAGTTGATTGATTAGAGATTTTAGACTTGGACTTCAAGAAGCATCAGAGATCAAAGTTTTTATGCACGGATCCAGAGTTCGAACCTCGATTCTAGTCGACCAATGAACATCAGAAGCTCCAGCAACCTTGATCTGATCGTCAACGGGAGGCAAGCTCGACTCAAGCATCGGGAAAAGCATCCTTTCGCTACCAAGAACCCACCTTAAACAAAAGAGAAGCTGAATTAATCTTCTCTTCCTCTGTAATCGAGAGATTGTGAGTGATTGTAAGGTTTTCGTACCAAGTGATCGAACCCAATTTTCTTAAAATAAGAGAATCAATCAATCCTTAAATTTTTCAATCTTACAGACGATGGTGACCATAGTGGGAGCAGCTATTCTTTCCGACGAGATGGTGGTGGTGCAATCAGACAAGATTACTGTGGGAACGGATGTCGAGACTTTGGTTATTGAATTTGATCAGTCTAAATATGAGGAGTATCTCTCCTCTGGTAAGTCTAGTCCCATGAAGGCACGTAAGTGTCGTCGAGTCTCGTATAAGACCTCAGCCCAAGTGGCTTCTAATGATTCAACTCGAGTCAGTCTCGAGGAAAAGTATAAGCTCCTTAAAGAGGAGGCTCCAGAAACTAGCCGTCAGGCTAAGAAATAGGTTATCAAGCAACCTAGCCGAACTTCGGCTTCTACTAGCCAAATTATGGCTTTTGAAAATGAACTGTTAGGTCTCATGTTATGAGCCTACATCTTCTAATCTTGTTTTGATGATTACAAACAATTCCTAATATTGTTTGTCTAGTGTTTATGTTTCCTATTAGGTATTCTAGACAAACAATGAGTTGGAGGATGGATGGATTGCGCCATAACGACGATATCAAATGGAGGTTGGCGGAATGTCGGTGAAGCAATGCTATTCTAGTTAAAGATCCAAGATCTCGCTTCATCCGCATGTGTACCAAGTAGAGCTTCGTTGAAGATCAAGATTGCTTGGGTAAATAGTTTAGGTTTTACATTATGTGTGTTAGTACTTTAAGCTCAATCATATACACACATACACGCTTTGATTTTTGTTTTGTATATATATAGTTATATATATACATATATGTTTTTGGTTTAATAGTTTTCGAGTTTATATATGAAACAAATGAATAGAATTGGAAAATACTATTTTGTTTCATGTTTATATGCTTATATATGATTTCATCCTTAACAAGCTTATATTTAATGAAATCATATTTAGTGTTTTGAATATATTGCATAGAATATGCAATTTCATGAAAATATTATTTTTCTAGGTTATAGACTTCATTACAACATTTTATACTTTTTATCAAGTCTATAAAATCAGTTTACAAAGTTTCAAAACTTGGTTTATGTCAAAACATCAAAATTCAAATATCTCATGTTCTCATGTTTTGGACATATTTGTAAAATAATGATATTTTAGTTTTGGGAAGTGATATTCCAAAAATTCCTTTTGTAACATGTTCATTTACATGTTTATAAACATTTCCCAAAGTTTCATAATTTTTGGAATTTATTTGATATTTTTAAACCCTATTTTAAGTTGACATGTACTGTTTAAAACAGGCTGTGTGCATGTCATGGGTCGACTCATGAACAGTGACGAGTCGACTCATAAACTGTTGTGTAGTTTGCATTTTGCTTCTGATGAATCGACTCATAAACATCATGAGTCGACCCATCAGGTTGAGTCGACTCATGCCTGTCATAAGTCGACTCATGAAGTGTTCTGGAATTTGGTTTTTGTTTCTGCTGAGTCGACCCATGACCTCATGAGTCGACCTATGCATGATGAGTCGACTCATGAATTTTATGAGTCGACTCATAAGCTGTTTTTGGCCTATAACGGTCAACTATGAGTCGACCCATGAATTTTATGAGTCGACCCATAATGTGTCCGTTACACAGTAACGGCTATTTTCCAGTTTTGTTTTCTTATGGGTTTTTGGTCATTTTACTTGGGTTTTTACTGAAGTTTTGTGTGGGTATAAATACCCTCTTGCTCTCATATTTCAGTTTTAATGAAGAAGTTTTAAAACAAAGTTTTAACAAGGGTTTAAGTTTTTGTTTTAAGTGTGTTTATAAGCTTTTAAGCAATTGAGTGTTTTCGGTTTTGGAAATCAAATTCCACAAGAGCTTGAGGAGATCATCATTTGGTGTTTGAGCATTCACTCTTCTCCCTCCATCTCTTGTTATCATATAGAGAAGTTTTCCTAAACTCAAGCTAGCTATTTTATATGTTTGATCTTAATTTCCATATGCTAGGTTTATATTGAGTTTAGTTTTAGTATTGATTTTGAATCTCATTGTTACACACACCCACTTGAGCTTTTAGTATTTTCATACATAGTATTATTGGGGTTGTGAGAGATTGTAACATTGAGTTGTGCTTACATTGTGTTCTCATCTATTGTAGAGAACGATTTATTTGTATTGAGCTTTCATTGTGAGATCACTTGTTTTACACTAGTACACCAATAGGAGTGTGTGGTGAGAGACGGGGTTGTCCCAAGAGTAGTGGCGTCGGTAGCCTAGAGAGAGGTGATAATTCCGAGCACTTGAGGGAGACACGGGCTAGAGACCAACACTTGAGGTTGTAGTTAGTGTAGTTACATTGTGAGCTATTGTAAAGTTTTCGGTTAGCTAGAAAACCGTATTGTGAGGTGTAAACGTTTTTCGGGTAAGCGTAAAAAACCCGGTGTGATAGTGGAGATCTCCTCGAGGTGAGGAGCGGGGACGTAGGTCAGGCAGACCGAACCTCGTGAACATATCGTTTTGTTTGTGATTGCATTGGCGCACTTTTATATTCGTGCTTATTATTCATATTGCCTTTGTCAATTGCACATTGTTTATATTCCCACTATCTTATGTTGTTTGTTTCACCCTTGTATTAGTTGTATATCCTTGCATATATATCTTGTCATATATCATACTTGCTAGGATATTTGTTAATAAGTTTTAAATTGGCATAAATCGGATTAGATTAGCATAAACCCTATTCACCCCCCCTCTAGGGTTCCTTCCTAGCGGCATTAGGGTACTTTCATGAACCTCGTCCAGTTTCGACTGAGGTAAAGGTTCCTACTGGTTCACTGTCGAGACACACTCGACAACAGCAGCGTCAGAATCAAGCTTGCCGTAGGGCTTGAGCTTTGGTCTCGCCAGACAGTTTTCATTATCGATCGAGGCTTGATCAACCTAAAGTCAACAAGTTTGACGAGGGTCAGGTGAATGAGGAACGTCTGAAAGATGGACCTCATCCTCATGCCCGAGTAGCCCCAGACAACGTGCCTCATCCTGAAAAAGAGGTTCAACAGTTTCAACAAGTGGTTCATACCCGACGTTCATAAAGAAAACGAACCTCAGGATAAGAGCCAACTGAGAAGACAAAAGCATCAAGCTCATTCTACCAACGAATGTCGTCGCATGAATGATGGAGTTCGTCAGTCTACCCAAGTTCGTCAACCTCTATCATTCAGAGGGTCTCACTTGGGTAAAGCCAAGATGACAAAGTCGACTGGGGGTTGTCTAGCTGGTGACCTTCGAGATTATGTCACGCGCAAGCGTAGCATGAGCCAATTGCAATATCATTACTACTGTGAGAAACTCATTTCTGTAGTGCTTTCCTAATGTTCATGTGGGGAGTCAATTCATAAGCCTTCAGTCTTTGAACGGTTAACTAAACCGTCGATGGTCTCATCATCAAGAAGAAGATGCTTTCGCCCCAAGAAACAAGCATCCAAGAATCGCCACATTGAAGTGATGATCAACATGGCCAACAAGGGTAAAAGAAAAGTCTTAGCTAAAACTCTTGAGTCTTCTGATTTTGAAAGATCCCTCGGATTACGAGAGGCACTCATTGAAAGCTAGGGTGTTTACTAATACACTCGTTCTCGTATTGGAGCAATGTTCCCGCTAGATTACTACAAACTAGCGGGTATATCCTATGATGTCGATGAAGAACCTAAAAATTATGTCATTGGTACTTATCAACCCTCTAATACAGACCAAAGCAAGCGAGCAAGTGCTCACATGGCAGGAAAAGAGGAAGAGCTATCGCAGTAGCTAGAAGAGCAACAATCAACCATTCGTCAACAGCAAGAGTCCATTAGACACCTGGAAGCAATGGTGGAAAGACTCCGTGAGGAGAAAGAAAAGAAGAAGAAGAAGGTTCATTCCCAAGCCTCGGGATCTAGGCGAAGACGACCTTCACCCGTCGATGAAGACCAAAATGGCAATGATGAAGACGATGATGAGGAAAAGGTTGTGAAGATTCATTCTGAATCATCCGAAGCTAAATCTAATCCTCGTACGAAAGTACGGGATCAAAAGTGGGATGATTTCCAGAAGCATCTTGACACACTAAAGTTTCAAGGAAACTTCAAAGAGTTGGGGGTGTCAAAACCTTATCCAAGTGAATGGGATACGATCTCATATCCTTCAAAATTCAAACCGCTCAACTTAGTACAATTTGATGGTAAGGGTTCTCCTACCCAACATATTTATTACTTCTAAGCGCAGACCAGTCATGTAGTGGGTAATGACCCCATTATGACTCGATTATTCATTAGCACCCTGAAGGGGGTGGCTTTTGAGTAGTTTCACACTTGAGCCAAGATTAATCCAGAGTTAGAGAGATTTGGAGAGGCTTTTCGTAGCCCGATTCTTCGATGATGACACTAAAGTGTTTATGACCACACTATTGGCTGAGAAGCAGAAGAAGATAGAGTCGGTCAGTAACTTTGTCAAGAGGTTTAGAAATCGATCGTTGCATTCACGTGATCAAGTTTCTGAAGCTACTCTTGTAGAGATGTATCGTAACAATCTTTCTATTAATATCTTGTCTAAAATGGACACTGTTGAAGCCCGTTCATGGAAAGATTTGGTTTGGCAAGGAGAGCAGGTGGAAAACATGCTTAAGTGAATAAATGCTGAAGAACCTCAAGAATCCCAGCCTAAAAAAGGAGGCGGTAAAGACAATTATAATTCCCAAAAACAATCGAAAGGGAAAGACACATTAGCTGTTGAGATAGCTCCATCTCCGAAGTCTTCTGCAAAATAGAAGAGAAATACTTTCGACAATCGTTTTCAGAAGAAGCATGATTTCAAGGGTGAACATGTGGTTTCCATTCTTACATCTTTGATCAAGATGAATAAGATCAAGTTGCCAGAGGTAAAACAGAATGCAGAAGTATCAAGGACCGATGATCCTAACTTTTGCATGTACCACATGATGCTGCATCATCCAACCAAAGCTTATTACATCCTGAAGGATAAAATTTAGGCTTTGCTGGACACAGGTGTGATGACCCTTCAAGCTGAGCAAAAGAAGGTATCTGCGAATATGGTCTCACTTTAGTTTGGAGATTTCACCGAGGTGCAAGTACAAGATGATGTGAAACCGATTCCTCAAGCAGAAGCGAGAGTAGTGAACTTCGACCTACATCAAAAGAAAGGGAAGGGAATGGTCCCTTACACCACCCCTAAAGGTGAATTGATGTGGGTTCATCCTGACCAACTAATGGATGAACAGTGGACATTGGCAAACTCAAAGAAGCCTAGAACCATGCGAAGATCTTGTAACGTTGTTTCAGCCATCCCAGATGAGGGGGTTGAAACTATGTCACTTAGCAGTTCTGAAAATGAGCAACTAGCCTTCACTTCACAATCTGCACAGATATTAGGAACATGCGGGGGAAAAGAGAATTTAAAGAAATATCCTGAAACAGCAGCTGCACCACCCAAACCAGGGAAAGAAGTAGCGGAGCAAACTCAAGCAAAGGAACTTCGTTATAGCAAAGCATTCAGGAAAGATGTGTCGGAGAGTTTGAAAGATTCTTTTCGGTTTGATGTGCCAGCTCAGTTAGCTAACATCCCAGTGAGGATTACACTGTTTGAGATTCTGCATTTATCTCGATCGATGAGAGAAGCTCTTCGTGAAGTATTGGCAGATAACGAGGCATTCCTCATTCACTTTCCACCAAACCCAGTCGGAGCAACGCTGGAAGAAGCTTGCCCTCAATGTTGTTAAGTTTTTCGAAGAAGAATGCAATGCATCACCTTTTCTCAAGAAGACATGCACATGAGAAACCCGAAACATGATAGACCGTTGTACTTCATAGGGTATATCGGCTCTATTCGGGTAGACAGGATTCAGGTTGACCACGGTTCTGCTTTGAGCATCATACTATTAAGACTCATTCATCACCTTGGAGTCCCTCTGCATCGTCTATCAACGACAAGAACCACCATATATGGCTTTAATGCCTCTAATACTAGTCCCCTTGGCAAGATCAAACTCAAATGCTAAATGGGTAACTTGAGAACGGATGTCACTTGCTATGTTATCGTTGCAGAGACGTCTTACAATTTGTTATTGGGTCGACCATGGATCCATAACAATCTGATTGTTCCATCAACTCTACACCAATGCATAAAATATGTAGGTGAGAGTAGTGAGGTCAAGACGGTGCTCGTAGAGAAACAACCATTCAAGGGGGTAGAGAATTATTTTACTGATTCTATCCATTACCTTGATGGTGAGCTATTTGAAGTACCACTGATCGAAGAACCAGATGGCGGTAATGAAGCCGATACCGAGTCTGAGCATGAACATGATCTTGTTTTTAATGACATAGAACCCGTCGTAATCGGTCTTAAAAATCTGGATGTAAATGATTCTGTCTATGAAGACAACGGAGTTATCTTTAATAATAATGATGATTTAGCTTACTTATCGTGTGTTGAATTGAATCCTAATGTGCCAGGTACAAGCACTAGCGTGGTAGCGGATCCACTATCCAAGTTATATGTTGAATCAAAGTTATACATGCCAATTCAGTTGTCCTTTGTGACAAATCGACAACAAATTGAATCTTCACAAGCAGTCTTCATAGTACCAGCAAGGTTAACGGCCAAAAAGACATTATCTTCGGAAAGAGCGACGGTCCGAAGCAAACTCTTTTGGAAGAATCCGAGAAAGAGGAAAGAGATCCAAAATTCTCATACTTCACTCCAACAACCCGAAAGCTTATGAAGAATATGAGATATGACTTCATCCATAAAGAAGGCTTAAATTTCGGTAGAGGGATTTAGACACCAATCCGATCTGCTTATGTCCCGAAAGGAAAGCCGGAGGATTATTATCACAAAACTCATAGTGGGTTAGGTTATGAATCTCCACCATTTATGCTGCGTTTTGGAACCAAAGGAGCGTCAGATGAAGATTCTTACACCTTATGTTCTGAATCTAATTGCTGGGAATCCGACACCAACACAGGAGCTGTATTCAAGGCACTCATGTTCAATATGACTTCAACATCTCCTATGGAAAATCAAGAAGATGACCAATTACTTCTGTTTGATGATCCACTAAGTTGACAGCTGGGTATACAGTGGGAATAGCGTTTTGAACAACGCGAACCCCCTACTAATGACAAAGTGATTCAAGTGAATATGGTAGACGAGATTAATCCAAAACCCATATTCATAAGTGACAACTTATCGCCAGAAGAGAAGGAAGATCTTATTACTCTAATACGAGAGTATATTAATGTCTTCGCTTGGAACTATGAGGATATGCATGGGCTTAATCCCCAAGTGGCTATGCATCGATTAAACATCAAACCAGACGTCAAGCCTGTTAAACAACAGCAAAGGCGATTTCGGCCCCAAATCATGGAGGCGATCAAAACTGAAGTTAAAAACCTCATCGAGCTAGGATTTATCTGCAAAGAGCAGCATCTTGATTGGGTGGTCAACATTGTCCCTGTTCTAAAAAAGAACGGGAAGATTCGAGTGTGTATCGACTTCCGAGACCTAAATTCGGCTTGTCCTAATGATGATTTTCCTTTATCTATCATGGTCGTCATTATTGACAATACGTGTGAGTTTGAAAGGATGTCTTTTATGGATGGATTCTCAGGGTACAACCAAATCAAAATGTATCCTGATGATGAAAAGCACATATCCTTTTGAACACCTTCAAGGATATACTGTTATATAGTAATGCCCTTTGGATTGAAGAATGCGGGTTCTACCTATCAACGTACTATGACCTCTATCTTTCAAAAACATCTACGGAAGCCTGTAGAATATTACGTTGATGACTTGGTTGTTAATAGTCATGACAAGGGAAACCATCTACACGACTTGAAAACAATGTTTGACCTTATGCGGGCACACCAGCTGAAGATGAATCCAACTAAGTCATTCTTAGGAATGGCTAGTGGTAAATTTCTCAGGTTCATGGTCACAGCTAACGGAATTCGTCTTGACCCAGACAAAGTCAAAGCCATCCAAGAGCTACCACCTCTTAAGAATCTTAAGGTGCTTCGAGGCTTACAAGGGCGACTGGCGTATATTCGCTGGTTCATTTCTAATCTGTCAGGGAAATGCCAACCATTCTCAAAACTAATGAAGAAAGGAGTATCCTTCAGGTGGGATGAGGCTTACCAGAAAGTGTTCGAGGAGATTAAATAATATCTCTCCAATCCACCAATATTGGTTGCACCAAAGTCAGGCAAGCCTTTCCTAATGTACATCAGGGCTACAGATCATGTATTAGTAGGGCTCTTAGCACAAGATGATAAAAATGGCCATGAGCAAGCGGTTTACTATCTCAGTAGGACTTTATCAGGTGCTGAACCTCGTTATCCTCTTATTGAGAAAGAATGTTTGGCGTTGGTTTTCACGGTTCAGAAGATACGATATTATTTGGTTGGACAAACTATACATGTCATTTCTTAGATCAATCCAATTTGGGTATTCATGACACAGCCTAGTGCATTGAACTGGCGACTCGTCAGATGGGCTTTGTTGCTTTCCCAATATGACATTCACTTCAAACCTCAAAAGGCAGTGAAGGGTCAAGCTATTTGTGATCTTATGGCTAATCATCCATTGAAAAAAGACGAATTGTACTAATACATGCCAGATGAGACGTATGAAGCAAACATCGTTTCTAAAGAACAGGTATGACAACTATACTTTAACGGTGCAGCTAAGACAAGTCCTACCGGTCGAGTTATAGCCGGAGTGGGGGTTATCTTTATCTCCCCCCAAAATCATGTACTCCCACACGCCATTTCTTTAACAGAGCCGTGCTCTAATAATGTGGCCGAATACAATGCTTTGTTGGTTGGCTTAGATATAGCTAAATAGCAGGGGGTGAAACACCTAGAAGCGTTAGCGATTCTCAACTCATTGTTAATCAAATGAAGGGAGAATATGAGGTTAGGAATAAAGACCTCATTCCTTACCATACTGCACCAATCACATTGGCTGATTCTTTTGAGGGCTTCTACATCGACTACGTACCTCGTCTCAAGAATACTTATGTTGATGCATTAGCGTCACTTGCGGCTACCTTAGCTCTACCTGAAGGAGCTACCCAGCAAGTCATAGTAACAAGCAGACAATTATTCAAATCGAAGTATACATTACAGATCAAAGCAATTGAAGGTGAGCCCGTAACGTTCGAACCTAAGGATTAGCGGTTTCTGATTATTGATTATGTCTTATACGGCTTATTGCCTAAAGATATCAAGGAAAGAGAATCTATTCGTAGACGAGCACCTAGATTCTACTATGATTCCTAATCTTAGACTTTATACCGAAGGTCGTATGACGGGCTATTGCTTTGCTGTTTGTCAAATAGAGAGGTAAAAGAAGCTCTTAAGGAAGCTCACGATGGCATCTATGGAGCTCATCAGCCCGGTCCTAAATTGTGGGATTAACTAAGCAGATTAGGTTATTACTGGCTTAATATGGTACAAGATGTTGTCTCTTATGCCAAACGATGTCACGCTTGCTAGATACACGCTAATTACATGCATCGACCACCCGACCATCTTCTTCCTTCAACCATTTCATGGCCTTTTGAAACATGGGGGATGGATATTGTTAGCCCAATAACCCCACCTTCTTCCAAAGGACATTGCTTTAGTTTAGCAATAACTGATTACTTCTCTAAATAGGCAGAAGAAATCCCGTTGAGAGAAGTCAAGATGAGTGATGTTGTTAAATTCCTAAAACATCACATCGTATACAGGTACGATATTCTGAAGCGTATCATTCATGACAATGAGCCCCAATTCGTTAGCCAAGCCTTCACCCAATTCTGTGATAAATTTAGGATCAAGAATTTGGTTTCAACGGCTTATAATCCTACTGCTAACGGTCAAGCAGAGGCTTTCAATAAGACCATCATCAGAATTCTCACTAAGGTAGTTTCGACGAATAAAAGAGACTGGAAGGAGAAGTTAGGTCAAAGTTTGTGGGCTTATCGCATGACGGTTCGCACGCTAACAGGAGCGATACCATATTTCTTGGTATATGGATGTGAAGTCGTATTACCATTGGAAATCCAAATTCTGTCTCTATGAATAGCACTCACAACTGGTATGACGACGAAAGAAAATCATCGCCGACATCTTAAAGAATTAGAAGCGCTTGATGAAAAGTGACTACTGGCTCAGTAACACATTGAACTTTTTCAAGCTCGGATTTCCAGAGCATTCGATAAAAAGATTAGATACCGCACATTCAAAGAAGGTGACTTGGTTCTTTCCGTTCGACGCCTAATGATCTTGAACTCCAAGAAGAAAGGGAAGTTCGAGTCAAAATGGGAGGGACCATTTGTGGTAGAAACCATCTATTCAAATAGAGCTTATCATCTCATCACTCAAAATGGCGACAAACTCATGATGCCTATTAATGGTAAATTTCTAAGAAATATTACCCATAGGCTTCACAATCAGATATGCCTCACAGCAAGAAGAGAAGCAAATAAAGGTAATGGTTTCCTTACCTCGTATCCTCCAAAATTCCCTCACTAATCCTCTTTAATAGGATAGTGAGACTATAAAATTATCATATCAATGATGTCCTCTGACAATTGATGCTTTTGCTCAAAACAGTATCTTTCCAATAGTAACCCATTATGTGATGTGTTACTTCATTGTTTTATTTTTTCTAACGTTGTTATTTTCCCAAGTGACGTTCGTTTTCCTAGCTTAGGCCTACCAAGTGATGTGGCTTCGTTTCTATCATCATCGTCATACTTCTAAAGTCACTGAACGATGTGATCTTCCTAACATCATCATTTTTCCAAGTGACGTTCGTTTTCTTAACTTAGGCCTACCAAGTGATGTGCCTTCGTTTCTATCATCATCATCATACTTCTAAAGTCACTGAACGATGTGATTTTCCTAACGTCGTCATTTTCCCAAGTGACGTTCGTTTTCCTAGATTAGGCCTACCAAGTGATGTGCCTTCGTTTCTATCATCATCGTCATACTTCTAAAGTCACTGAACGATGTGATCTTCCTAACATCGTTATTTTCCCAAGTGACGTTCGTTTTCTTAACTTAGGCCTACAAAGTGATATGCCTTTATTTCTATCATCATCATCATACTTCTAAAGTCACTGAACGATATGATTTTCCTAACGTCGTTATTTTTCCAAATGACATTCGTTTTCTTAACTTAGGCCTACCAAGTGATGTGCTTTCGTTTCTATCATCATCGTCATACTTCTAAAGTCACTGAACGATATGATTTTCCTAACATCGTTATTTTTCCAAATGACGTTCGTTTTCCTAACTTAGGCCTACCAAGTGATGTGCCTTCGTTTCTATCATCGTCATACTTCTAAAGTCACTGAACAATGTGATTTTTCTAACATCGTTATTTTTCCAAATGACGTTCATTTTCCTAACTTAGGCCTACCAAGTGATGTGCCTTCGCTTCTATCATCATCGTCATACTGCTTAGTCACTGAACGATATGATTTTCCTAACGTTGTTATTTTCCCAAATGACGTTCGTTCTCCTAACTTAGGCCTACCAAGTGAGGTGATTTTATTTTCTTTATTTTTCTAAGTCATTGAATGACTTGATACTCCTAAAGTCATCATTTTCACAAATGACATTCGTTTTCCTAATAAGTTTGCCATGTGTTGAACTCCGTCCTTTATCTTTAGTTATATTTTGAACCTCGTTATCATACATTTGATCTGAAGTCTAAAAGAGACTAAGGATAGAAGAGAAATCTTAGCATTAAAATCTAAGAGAAACTCTTTAATAACTCATCATACTGAGGGAAAAAGTATAGCTAGTCTAACTCAAACGACAGTTGGTAAAGACAACTCAAGTCCAATGATAGATGAGGGTTTACTAAAAATTCTAAGTTAGAATGCTTCGGTTATGCAAGAGAACAACATGTGGATAAAATATAAATTTTATTCATATATAATTGAAAGTACAAAAACTCAAAGTACATAGATTGAACTTAGAAGACTCGAACTACAATACGAGGTTCAGTTACAAGTTCTTTCAATTACAATACAAAGTTCGGTTACAAGTTCTTTCAGCTACACTATGAAGTTCAATTACAAGCTCCACGACTTTTGAGATTGCACTATGAGCCTCGTTCGCAACAACATCGTTGTCTTGTTGTTGAAGTTCCATCTTCCGTTCCTGGGCATGAAGTCTTTCCCATACCCAACTTTTAACTTGGGTGCTTGTAGCTTGAGCCTACCTACTTGGGTAAACTAACTACTAACAGAAACACCACAAGCTCTAAGCATAGGATCGGAACTTCTCCCATCTCCGCAGAATGTGAAGGCAGCTCTAACATTATTGTTGACTCCTCCGAAAAGAAACACTTCACTAAATCTGAGAAGCTGCCACATAGACTGAAGTCCAGAGAAAAGACAATATGCTTGGGGGTGCATGGCATGTCAAAACAGCAAGCATATTTGAATTTAAGATATCTCTTCGAGATTACATTCAAAAGTCCAACAAGTTGTCGAAATATATCCTAATTTCAACTCTGGAACACTGAGAAATCCTTAAATGAGCGAGCTACTACAAAGACCAAGAGATCAGGGATCGGGTCAGAAGAGTTACCTAAAGCGACAGCGTCATCAGCTATGCCTACCTCACCAGAGACAATTATCGGAGCTTAGAATCTAATAGGAAGCAAAGGTGGGAACCTTAAAATGGGTTTTCCCCTCTGAATCATTTTGGAAACAAGGCACAGAAGAGGAAGATGAGTCCTCTCGAAAAGTGATGGCCTATTTATAGGCGAAGAAGCCAACCAAGTGGCTGAGATTCATTACACGAATCCCTAAGCACCAAACCACCAAAAGGTGCTGAGAATGAAGCGACACAATTAATTGTATTCATAAATAGTGCCAAAGAAAACATGGCTCGAAACGACGCATTAAGTACTCAAGACTTAATGCTGACGAGATGAAACGACAGATTCTTGTGGATCAACAGTCTGGGAACTGTCGAAAGTTGCCACATCATTCAACGAGATTTATTCTCATTCCTAAGTAAAAAATGACGAGGGTCACTATTTCTAATTGAACTCAAGTGTTGAGACTTGATTGAATTTGGAATTCGAACATCGTCTTCGACAAAGGTCGTTCCTCTAATTGAACTTAAGTGTTAAGACTTGATTGAATTTGGAATCTGAACCTTGTCTTCGACGAAGGTTGTTCCTCTAATTGAACTCAAGTGTTAAGACTTGATTGAATTTGGAATCCGAACCTCATCTTCGATGAAGGTCGTTCCTCTAACTGGACTCAAGTGTTGAGACTTGATTAATATTGGATCAGACCCTCGTCTTTGACGAAGGTCGTTTCTCTAACTGGATTCAAGTGTTGAGACTTGATTGAAATTGGATTCAAATCTCATCTTCGACAAAGGTCATTCCTCTAATTATACTCAAGTGTTAAGACTTGATTGAAATTGGATCCGAACCTCGTCGTTGACAAAGGTCATTCCTCTGAAATTGGATCCGAACCTCGTCATCGACAAAGGTCATTCCTCTAAAATTGGATCCAAACCTCGTCTTCGACGAAGGTCATTCCTCTAATTATACACAAGTATTGAGACTTGATTGAAATTGGATCTGAACCTTATCTTTGACGAAGGTCATTTCTTTAATTTTACTCAAGTATTGAGACTCGATTGAAATCAGATTCGAACCTCGTATTCAGCGAAGGTCATTCTACTAATTGGGCTCAAACACTGAGGCTTAGTTGAACAAGGCTAGAACCTCGTTATGTTAAATACAAAGCAACGAAGTTCATAAACTTTGGTATTAAACCATATGTTGAGGTGAAAAGTAGAGCTAGTGGAAAAAAACAGCCAAAGTCTACTTATATATAAAAAAAAGTATGGAGCTAAATGGATCCAGCAATCTGACGAATCTCTTCAGCAAGCTTAGCTATGGATTCTTGATTTTATGCCTCAATGTCAGCTAAAGCATGTCTACGTAGCTCCTCATTGGAATAGGCGCTCATGTCATTGATAGCTTTTTCTAGCTGCTCTATTCGATCAAGTTCCGCTTGAAGCAAGGGTTGATACACCTGTTTTGAAGCCAATGTCTGCTTCATATCCATCATGCCTGCCAACTCTACTTCAACCTCCGCCAGTTTGGTCTAAAGAGCCTTGAGTTAAGCTTGAAGATGGTCGACTTGATGTTACTTTTGAAGTTCAGCGTTTGTAACCTTTCTACCCTCACGGGACAAATTCTCTTCAATCTCTTTAAACTCCTTAATTCGTTGCTTGGTCTCAAGTAATTGATGGTCAAGTACAAATAAAGAGTCATCCCTTTGTCTTACAGTTTGCATAGCTCGTTCTTCAGCTAAAGGGCAAAAGAGATCGAGATTGACGATTTTGCCATTGATTGAAAAGATCTTCAACCTTAGTCAGGTGCAACCAATACGGTAATACTGCAAGGTTAGAGGTCAAATTCTTCATCAAGTCCAAGAAAGGTACCAGCACTTCTTTAACTCCCGCAAAGTCTCCTCCATGATCTAAGACCTGAGCAGAAGATTCTCTTAGAATCCTGAGAAAGTTCTCTGATATTTTTGATACGGTGAAATTTCTCGCTAAAAGGGTAGGAGAAGTGTGTGTGCTACTAGAGGACACTGTTTCATGAGGAGCGGAAGAAGAAACTTTAGTTGCTGTGAAAACTGGCGGTGCATTGCATACGATGGGAGTGTCAATAGTTACAACAACTATTGTAGTAGTGGTAGGAGCAGCAGTGACTGCAGTACTTGGTAAGACACAAGTCTTAGTTGTCACAATGGAGCTGGTAGACACAACACCTATGTTCACAGTGGCTTCAGCTTTAGCCATGGTGGTTGGTGCAAATTCCTTTTCCTCAGCTTCCTCAGGATCAACAGTAGGATTATCAGCTGTGCCTGATTCTGTAGTTGAACTTAGAGGTATTCTACTTTTAGTAGGGTGACCAGGAGACGATCCTGCCTGAGTACCCATATCAGTAAAGGCAGCAGAGTCTGTGGGAACAACTAAACGCAGCAGACAAAGTTGTTAATACCTTAAAAATCCAGGAGGGTAAACGGCTATATGTGAATCTTACCAGGATCAATAGGAGGGTCTTCGACGTTAGTACTCAGCGCCGAACACAATCTAGTACAGAGTCGAGCTAAAGGAATCTTATCTTTAAGTTCCAAATTCGTTTCAACCCTGAGTGACTCTATCAAAGGGGTCAAGGACGGAGAAATATTGCGCCTTGGTCTTTTGGCGACGCATTTAGATTTGCGCATCTGCTCGAGTTCTTTAGACTTCTGCCCTACTTGTCTCGGGGCCTCAATTTCTGCAGTTTATTCTAAATAAGAAGTATCGGAGGAAAACAAGTCAAAATTAAAACAAATCAAAGTTGACATACAAGTGGTCCCTTTGTCGGGATGTGGTTCTTCAAGAACCTAGGATTGTTGATGAGAGCCTTCAGCAGTAAATTCATGTAGAGGAGGCTCACAAGGTTCGTCCATGGAAGCGAAATCCTAAAATCCACCAAGATTTGCTCCATCTCTAAGAGCATCTCCTATATCGGAAGCAGCATGCATGTAGCTCCCATATTCATCAACATGAGGAGATCTATGAGGCATATTCTCATTCAGAACCGTGTTTATCTCCTCCCGAGTTTCATGATGGCTAGGAGGACTGGTTTCCTTTACCGCGGCACTCTCTTCAAATATAAGAACTCTTTGAGTCCTGGTATACGACTTCATCTAGAAGCATTTCCAGATCTATATCGATGCCGGATGTATCATAGTCCCGAAGAATTCACATTAAAGTTGGGGATCGTTGCATTTGCCATACAATGCCACTTGCAATAAGCAAGTATGGTCTAAAGCTGCGGATTCTGTTATGAAAGCAAGAAAAGAGCACCCGTACCTCCGGTAATAGTCTAATACCAAGCTCTGGCCCTAATAACCAAGCTATAACCCTCATATATCAGTTGAGTATTAGGATTACCAACGTACAACTGAGTATAGCTGAATTAGCGAGTGAAGCGACAAGGCAAGTAAGGCTCTAACACGTACACTGGGCTAAAACGATAAATATAATACCCGGGGCGAATGGTCATAAGCCACATGAAGCAGCCAAGTGATAGAGAAGAATAACCCAGACCATTTGAAGCATCTACGATGGCCTATCCATAGCTGGTTCTGGGGAAATAAGGAAAACATCGATTGAATTCCCATCTCATATGGTCGCGGAGAATGCGCCTTACCAAGGCCAGGTAATGGTGCTCCCAATATGAATTCTCCAACCTTTGAATGAAAGGAATTATTTCACCCTCTGTACGAGCAGAAGGCGTGCCCATAAGGGTTGGACAGTGCAGAACAACCCATGCCATGAAATAGGTGTAGGGCAGCCCTACCTTTGGATTCTCGTTGCCTCGACAAAACTGGTAACATAAACTCCGCAATCCATAGTAAATACGAGCAATCATAGAAGGAAGAAGGGTATAAGAATGGTCGTGCGCTAAACATACGACTGGAAACATCACTTCCATTGGTAGCAAGTCAAAGTTTCCAGAAATGATGACGACTTCATGAAGCCATAACATGAGATATCCTGCTAACAAAGCCTTGGAAGAGATACGCTCCCTACCTTGAAAGAAATAACTCTCGAATGTGGTACTTACAGGGTAACCTTGTTTATCCGATTCTGATATGCGATGCATGGGTGGATGAGCGAGTACCTGCCACGATGATTCACTCACGTCATAAGGACCCAATAGCACCATGGGGTCATTCGTATGCTCCAAATTCTTGAAGAGATATCGGGCCTAAATGTTATGGCTGAGGAGTCTCTCACCCTTCTTATTGAGCCGTCCTTCCATATTCATACAAATGTGATAATGACACATTACTTCCTAAAAGGTCTCTACTACTTGGGGGTGTTCTTTCTCTAGAGCAACTAACTCCCTTTGACCCGGGATATATTCCTCATACGGATAATTCCCATTTAGTAGCCCAGAGACTTCTTCCATCTCATGAAGAGCAATTCCTATCTCTCCATCAGGAGTAAAGAAAGTACGGGTGGTAGATTTATACAACTCCAAAATGCCAGAGAACTGGTGGGAGTTATTGATTAACCCGAATTGTGTCACTCTGATGGGTGCATAAAGGCCAAACCTTTGCAGGTCCTCCTGGTTCTCCTTCAAGATGTACTCAGTGACTCGAGGGTACCATTGTGTAGGGCTCTAATGAGACCAGCCTGGAGTTCTAAAATCTTTAGTGGGGAATTGACCTTTTCGCCTAAAGAATGCATGGCCAAAGGTGTTAGCCTCCTTAGCAGTCTCACCAACAGGGAGCTCTTTTTGAAAAAGCCTTAGGTGCAACCTGGTGATGTAACATCCACCACTATCTATCTTAGCGCCGCTCCAGGAAAAGTGGCCGCATATAACCCCATCTTGTATGGGGGTTAAATCCCAGTTCATTCTCCTTAGAGCCGAGATGACCTTTAAACCAGTAAGAGAAACGTCACGCTCCATCTGAGGCAAGAACAAGTTTTGCCCATTTACAGTTCTAAGCCATTTGTAGTCCCGATATCCAACAAGTTGGGATCCTCTAAAGAGTCTCCAAATAAGAGAACAAGCTTCACAGTAAGTTCATGATTAATAGACTCTAACGAAGAATCAGTGACCACACGCCTAAATGTGGAAACTGAAGATTCAGAGAGAAGATCAACTTCTTCTGGCCCATGTTCTCCGAACAAAGGAATACTCTCAAGGGTGGAGTAATGAGGATGAGTTGTAGCCGCCTGAGTACCATCCACTCTGAGATCACCACGTTAGGAAAGCGGAATAGAGGGACATACGTTTGCAAAAATAATAGTCTCGACCAGTAGTCATGGCCAAGTGACACGAAGGTCATTCCAACAACGAACTTCGATTCGTTCAAATGATGAACCTCGTGTTACAACAAAATGTCAAGCTTTTTTTGGATGAGCAAACTTCATTCAACCTCGATAAGAAAAACGAGGTTCATCAGTTCAGTAAGTTTCATTGGAGAAAACAAAGTTCATCATCTGAAGACAAAGTTCGCTAATCCAATGAACGTAGTCGATGCAAAGACGAAGTTCATTATATAAACAAATTTCATTTAACAGATCTAGAGGATGACCCTCATCAGGATAGTCAATGATGTTGGACATGTGAGATTCGACTTGCAGATAAGACTCCTCAAAAGACGAAACAGGTCATGGAGACGAGCATCATCGATGACGAGCCTCATCCAACCAAAAAGACACCATCAGGATAGTCAATGATGTTGGACATGTGAGATTCGACTTGCAGATAAGACTCCTCAAAAGACAAAACAGGTCATGGAGACGAGCATCATCGATGACGAGCCTCATCCAACCAAAAAGACACCATCTTTATGATGAGTCTGGAAGAAAATGTTCATCTTCCTCAAGAAACCTAAGTCTAAAATAGACAGGGTTGATATCTTTTAGAATGTAAATTATGCATTTAAGATCTATTACCTGAGAAAGTGGGTAGAATGGCGGGTTCGTGTGAAGAGCCAACAACCTTCTTACCCTTGCTCTTGCTTCAGTCTACATCGGTCTTAGGGGCCATTGATTTCTCTTGAAGGGCTCGCGAAGAAAGAAAGATTGAAACTTTGAAAGAAAGAAGGAGTTCAGATAGTCCAAGCGACGATGAGAAGAAAGACTTCTCATATGATGATGCGCTATATATAGGGGTAGGAAAAAGTCGAATCAAGGGTTGCAATCTTCGGTTGAGGTTGTTTGAGGAGATCTTCCCCCCAACAAGATCTGTGGATGAGATTCACGGAGATTTCTAAGCACCAGTTGGCAACCATTCATTAAGTCTAGGAAAGGCGCATAGCAGTATTGCTGACGAAGCTGCAAGGTGTCATCTGTCAGATGACTTTTATTCTGATAAGGCTCGTATAAAGGGACAAACTCCAAAATGAACCACGATGTAATGTCCATGTTTAATTTCATAGCAAACACGAAGTTCATAATGAAACTAGGTTCGTGAGATAAACTTCGCAAGTTCGAGATGCCTATTCAAAGGGTTTTAGACTACATAGAACCCAATTCAAGTCTGAAAACTTTGAAGGGGTTTTGTAGACATTCAAAAATGCTAAAATTCGAAATGTGAAAAGGAGGGTCAGGGAAACGAACCCCTTCTCAATCAGAGATGAGGTTCATTGTTTAGTGAAGATCAACCTCGAGAACGAGAGTCGCCACGCAGTAAAGCTCAACATCAAAAGACAAAGTTCATTAATGAATGAAACAGATCTATGAGACTCGGAGCTCGTCATTGGATATGAGGTTTGAGGTTCGCTAGTGGATACAGGGTTCAGAGCTCGTCATTGGATACGAGGTTCGAGGTTCGCTAGTGGATACGGGGTTCAGAGCTCGTCATTAGATATGAGGTTTGAAGTTTACTAGTGGATACATAGTTCGAAGTTCATCATTGGACACGAGGTTCGAAGCTTATTACCAAACGTAAAGCTCATTAGTGAAGATGAGGCTCATCAAAAGGAAACTTACAAGACTTGCTACGTAGTTGGACTCAGTTGTCGAAGATAAAGTTCATTAAGGAAAACAAGGTTCGTCAGACAAAGTCAGTGAAGACAAAATTCATTAGAAGAAACTGATCTACTACAAAGTTTGCTTGGTAAGACGAACCTTGTTGTATATTGAGGCTCGTCTTACTTGACGAACCCCGTTTCAATTAAAGATGAGGCTCGTCATTCGCGTGGGATTTATCAGTAATGGCTCCGAAGACTTAGTCAGCCACGTGGACTAATCTTTAGGAGCACGTTACTGCGTGTGCTAATTTGGAGGAGACAGTTACGCCGCTCTACCCGTGATTATAGCACATCAGTTACGTGCTTAAAACCCTATAAATAGCCATCAACGACTACAGAGGAGAGGGGGGATAGTTGATTGATTGGAGATTTCAGACTTGGACTTCAAGAAGCATGAAAGATAAAAGTTTATGCGCACGGATCCTGAGTTCGAACCTCGATTCTAGCCAGCCAACGAATGTCAGAAGCTCCAGCAACCTTGATCTGATCGTCAACGAGAGGCAAGCTCGACTCAAGCATCAAGGGAAGTATCCTTTCGCTAACAAGAACCCACCTTAAACAAAAGAGAAGCTGAATTAATCTTCTCTTCCTATGTAATCGAGAGATTGTGAGTGATTGTAAGAGTTTCGTACTAAGTGATTGAGCCCAATTTTCTTAAAACATGAGAATCAATCAATCCTTAAATTTTTTGATCCTACAATAAGCTATCCTCATGAACTTCTAGATGTCGGGATGAGGATGTGGTCATGATAGATTCCATACTCTGAGAGCTAGGCAAGTTGAGCCAAAGCTCGAGCCACAGCAGGCTCTATAGTATCTGATTGATCTTATGGCACCAATTACAGTCAGACTAGCAGCGCTCGAGGAGCAAGTAGTGAACCAGGTTCTGCCAATAGTACCACCTCATGTGGTTCCACTACTATTCATGCCAGCTATGCCTACTGAAGAGGCATCACCAACGGCTACACCACCACCTGCTGTTGACAGAGCCACAGAGCAGGAGGCTTAGCTCCATTTAGTGGAGAGATATCAAAAGCTAAGGGCACCAGAGTTTCAGGGTTCATCGGACTCAATTGCAGCCTATAAATGGAAGGAGGATGTGGGGAACATCCTAGATATACTTGACGTCAACTCAGTCCAGAAGCAGAGGTTGGCAGCATTTAGCCTTAAGGACAACGCCGGAGGATGGTATCGGCTCTAGTTTACACCAGAAAAGTGGATGACACTCACTTGGGAGGATTTCCTCTATTTCTTTAATGAGCACTATATATCTTCTGTAGCAAAGGCATGGAAAGAGATAAAACCATCCCGACTAGAGCAAGGAGACATATCAGTGGCAGAATATGAGAGAAAATTCATGAGCTTACTTAGATTTATAGGTATGTGGTAGACAGGGGAGCGTAAGGCTCAGATGTTTTTTATAGGACTTTGCCCAAGCATTCATCGCTACCTAGTATCATGTCGTTATCATTCTGTGTGAGAGGTGGCCGATGCTGCTATCTTCTAGGATGCTGAGACCGCTATGTTTCAAAAGAGCAAAGAGGGAAGCTCTAAAGTAGGACAGTCTGGGGAGAAAGACAAGGGAAAGAGATCATTTGTAGGACCTGGAATACCTCAGCAGCAAAGTAGGCCTTGTCCGAGTGGTCTGTAGCAGTAGCAGTAGCAGTAGCAAGGTACTCGTCAAAAAGGACAGCATGATCAGAAATCGCCAAAGCAGCGCAAGTTTTAAGGAAATTGCTACAATTGCAACAAGTATGGGTATCTGGCTAGGGATTGCCGCAACACGTCTGCAGGAGGACAGCAGGGTAAAGGTCAAGGTCAGCAGCAGGGTCGTGGTCATGGTCAATAACAGAGAATTGAGTCAGGACTGATAGTCTAGAGGATAGAGGGCCAAGTGCATGCCATTCAAAAGGTACCTCAGAGACAGATGGTTCTGTATGCATCAAAACCTTCAGCATAGTAGTTTGCAGCTTCGACACAGTTTATGCAGTTGTACCACATGATCATGGTGTGAGCGGGGCCGTGGTGGAAGATATGTTCTTTGTGAACTCCTTCCCAACCCGGATTCTTTTTAATTCAGGAGCTTCACATTCCTTTATATCTCTTACATTTATTGATAGGTTTCAGCTAGTTGCACATTTCCTAGACATCCCTTTGTTAGTTTTTACTCCTTTAGGTGATGTATCCCTATTAGAGAGTATATGTAGGAGATATGTTGTCAGCCTAGACATGTCTGAGTTCATAGTTGATTTGATTGTCTTACGCGTGTCATTGTCTTGCGCGTGTCTGAGTTTGATGTGATTCTTGGTAAAGATTGGTTATCTTCCTACCATGTCAGTATCGACTCTTTTGTGAAAATAGTTAGTTTGAGAGCATCCGATGGGACTGAGTTGGTTGTAGCAACCTCACATGGGAACCAGTTTGTAGAGTCATTTCTAGTATACATCGAGAAGGTGTTGCAGCGGGATCAGGGTGTCGTTTTGTGAGAAACCAGAGTAGTCTTAGAGTATCAGGATGTCTTTCAGGACATACTTAGATTGCCTCTAATGAGAGAGGTTGAGTTTTGCATAGAGTTGCAGCTGAGCAATGCACCGATATCACGTGCACCTTGTCGTATGACACTTGCTGAGATAAGGGAGTTACAGACTTAGTTAGAGGAGCTCATTGCTCAGGGATTTATTCATCGGAGTCATTCTCTGTGGGGAGCATCGGTCCCATTCGTGAAGAAGAAGGACGACAGCCTCTGTTTGTGTATCGATTATCGTGAGTTGAATAAGGTCACTATCCGAAATAGGTATCCGTTACCGAGGATTGATGACTTATTCTGTTGGCCTTCTTGTTTTGATAATGTTTAACAAACAATTTACTTCTAATGTTATTTGTCTAGTATTTGTGTTTTCGTATTTATTCTAGGCAAACAACGTGTTGGAGGATGGATGGAATAGCGCTTCAATGACGATATCAAATGGAGGTTGGCGGAATAGTGGAGTGAAGCTATACAAATTCAAGTTGAAGATCCAAGTTCAAGCTTCTTCCGCAAATGTGTACCAAGTCGAGCTTATTGAAGATCAAGATCAGCTTGGGTAATATAGTTTAGGATTTATATTATGT
>BQKN01064826.1:366167-415909 GCA_022839385.1 Asparagus kiusianus
GTTTATCTACTTAGATATGAAACAAATATATTTTCATATACATACTCCTATGTTTCATTTTCTAATGTATTTGTAAAAATATCATATTCTTAGTTTATAGACTTAACAATCATCATATACATCTTTTATTAAGTCTACATAATCATTGTGCAAATTTTCAAAACATGGTTTAACCAAAATGTCAAAATTCACATGTTTACATTTTTGTGTTTTGGACTATTTTGCAAAATGATGATTTCTCACAAATGGGAAATGCAATTTAGAAAATTCTTTTTGTAACATGTTTGTTTTCATGTTTATATACATTTTCCAAAGTTTCATATTTTTTGGACTTCATTTGTTATTTTTAACAATTTTCCAAAAGTTAGAAAATATATTTCTAAAACCTGTCAATATGCGTATATCAGATTTCGGTCGACCGCACCGGTCGACCGCTCATTTGTTCTATCGACAGTAGGCTCCAGATTGTTCGTCGGTCGACCACCGTGGTCGACCGAGAGCTTCCTTCGGTCGACCACACCAGTCGACCGGATCAGTCAGCTTGCGTTTTCCTCGTGTTTGACCTGGATAGCGGTCGACCGAAATTTCCGTCGGTCGACCGATCGTTTCTGTCGGTCGACTGCGAATTTCTTCGGTCGACCACCGTTCTTTCTGACTGCTTCCAACGGCTATTTTTGTTACCGTTGCTGGGGTGTTTTTGGTCTTTTGTTTTGGGGTTTTTGCTGAGATTTCTAGTGGGTATATATACCCCATTGCTGATCTCTTTTGAGGTTAATTAAGAAGTTTTAAAACAAAGTTTTTAAACAAGGGTTTAGGGTTTTACTGTTTGTTTAAGATTGAGTTTCTGTTTACAAAGGAGAAAGTTTTTCACTGCAGATTGAGGGATTCATTCTCAATCCTTTTCATCCTCTTCTTTGTGTTTATAGAGAAGTTTTCTGACTCTTTTCTCTAGCAATTTCATTATTGTTTTTCATATTCTTGTTATTGCTAGTTTGCTATTTGAGTTAGATTTTATTTTACTCATTGTTACACACACCCACATTGAGCTTTTAGTATTTACATACATAGTATAATTGGGTGGTGAGAGTTTGTAACTTTGAGTTGTGCCTAATTGAGTTCTCACCTTGTTAGAGAGAATAATCATTTATTATATTGTGCTTATCGTGAGGATTCACTTGTAATACACTTGTACACCGAGAGAAGTGTGTGGTGAGAGACGGGGTCGAATCCAAGAGGAGTGGCGTCGGTTGACATGCCTAGGGAGAGGTTGTAACCGAGCACTTGAGGAGGAGGACACGGGCTAGGACCAACACTTAGTGTGTGAGGTGTGATTGCATAGTGATCATATTGTGTGGTGTAAACGTTGTTCGGGTGAACGTAGAAAACCCGGTTGTGATAGTGGAGATCTCCTCGAGGTGAGGAGCGGAGAGGTAGGTCAAGTGGTTAGACCGAACTCCGTGATCATATCGTTTTTTTTGTGATTGCATTGGCGTTCTTTTTCTTGTTTTCATATCTTATATCACCTTTGTGTATTGCTTATCATATTGCCCTATCACTTGTATAGATCGTTTATTTTACCCTTGTGTTAGTTTATATATCCTTGCATATACATTGCCTATATTTCTATCATATAGGATATATCACCTTGTGTATATTGCATATTCTTGCACATAACTCTTTGTATATCTATCTTGCAAGAATATAACTTGTTAATTAATTTTAATAGGCATTTAATCGGATTAGATTATCATAAGACCCTAATCACCCCCCCCCCCTCTAGGGTCTAACATATTCGACTAGTTATAGGGAGCATATTATTTCTCAAAGATTAACCTTCGATCTGGTTATCGCTAGTTACGCGTCCGGGAATTCCTAAGGCTGCATTTTTGACTCGGTATAGGTCCTTTGAATTTCTTGTCATGACATTTGGGCTAACTAATGCACCCACAGTATTCATGGATTTTATGAACCGGGTTTTCCGTCTGTATCTGGACCAGTTTGTGATTGTTTTCATCAATGATATTCTCATCTACTCAAGGTTAGAGGCCGAGCATGAACAACATATTCGTTTGGCATTACAGACGTTACGAGAGCACCAGTTGTATGAGAAGTTTAGCAAATATAAGTTTTAGCTTTCAGAGGTTAGATTTTTGGGCCGCGTCATTAGCAAGGAGGTTATTGCAGTTGATCCAACTAAAATTAAGGCACTTCGAAGACAAATACAAAGATTCGTAGCTTCTTGGGGATTACCGGTTACTATAAGAAATTCATTTAGGATTTCTCCAATATTACTACCCCACTGACACACCTTACAAAGAAGGGTGTTCAGTTTGTTTAGTGGCCAGAGTGTCAGAATACCTTTGAGACTCTAAAGGCCAAGTTGACTACAACGCCGGTGTTGATTATTCCGATCAGTGACAAGATCTTTGTTGTCTACATGGATGCATTATTATCGGGACTAGGAGGTGTTTTGATGCAGACTCAGAGAGTGGTTGCTTATATCTCACGGCAGTTGAGGGGTCATGAGGAGAATTATCTCACTCATGACTTAGAGTTGGCAGTGGTGGCCTACGCACTTAAAACGTGGAGACATTATCTTTATGGGCTTCAGTTTGAATTGTATACATATCATCAAAGCCTGAAATACCTCTTTCTTAGAAAGAACTCAACCAGAAGTAAAGGCGATGGGTTGAGTTCATTAAGTATTACAAGTTTGTGCTTCAGTACCATCTGAGGTAGGCGAACATCATAGCTGATGCTTTGAGTAGGAAGCATCTTCACAAACTTACAGCTTTAAGATGCTCGTTGTACTGAGACATTCTTACCCTCAGTCGGTTTGACTTTAGGCCAGAAATTAGCCGATGCAGTACATTTTTGGGGGCATTAGCAGTACAACCATCATGGGTTGAAAGAGTGTCCAGTGCTCAATTGGAAGATTCTTGGATTCAAATCCGGAAAGAGGAAATTTCCAAAGAGCCCAAGGCAGATTGGACCATTGGATCAGATGGAGGCCTTCGAATGAAAGGCTGGTTAGTAGTGTCAGATAATCCGCAATTGAAGAAGGATTTGTTTGATAAGGCACACCGTACCAAGTACATGGTACATCAAGGTACGTTAAAAATATATAAGGACTTGAAGAGACACTTTTGGTGGAACGACATGCGTAGGGATGTTGCGGACTATGTATCTAAATGTTTGTCAGCAGGTGAAGGTAAAACATCTGAGACCAGCTGGTACCCTACAGCCCTTACCCATTCCTGAATGAAAGTGGATAGATATTTCAATGGATTTCAATATGGGATTGCTAAGGTATAACAAAGAAAATGATTCCATGTAGGTGATTGTCGATCAACTGACGAAGTTGGCGCACTTCTTCCCAGTACAGACAACTTATACTGCAGAAACTTATGCAATGATTTTCATTCAGGAGATTGTGAGATTGCATGGAGTTCTAGAGACGATTGTATCAGATCGTGGTTCAATATTCACATCACATTTTTAGAAGATTTTTTAGAATTCTTTCGACGGTCAACTAGCTTATAGCAGTATTTTTCACCCACAGACAAATGGTCAAACAGAGAGAGTCAACCAAATATTGGAGGACATGCTTCAACCATGTGTGTTAGATTTCTAAGGTAGTTGGGAAGATCATATACTACTGATTGAGTTTGCCTACAACAATAGTTATCAATTGACTATAGGTATGGCTCCTTATGAGGCATTGTATGGGAGGCCTTGTAGATCTCTGCTTTGTTAGGCAGAGAAGGAGGATAGTTTACTGCTTGGGCCAGATCTTGTTAGATAGATTTTAGAACAGATAGTGTTAATTCGAAAGCGTATTCTTGCAACCCAGAGTCGTCAAAAGAGTTACATAGATTAAAGGCGACGACCCTTAGAATTTTATGTTGGAGACTATGTCTTATTGAAGGTATCATCGATGAAAGGTGTCAAACGGTTTGGTAGATGGGGAAAGCTTACCCTGAGATATATCGGTCCGTTTAGAATTGTAAACCATGTTGGAGCTGTCTCGTACTGATTAGACCTTCCATCATCGGTGTCGGGTGTGCATGATATCTTTCATGCCTCGATGCTTAAAAAATATTTACGAGATGAAGAACAACAAAGAATGTTTGATGCGCCAGATTTAGAGCTTCAGGCAGATTTTACCACAATTGAGACCCAAGTCCACATTCTTGCCAGGGAGAACAAGAAACTCTGGAATAAGGTAATTCCATTAGGAAAAGTCCAATGAAATAGGAAAGGAGCTGAGGAAGCTTCCTGGGAGTGCGGGGATGATATGCGTCGTGACTATCCACACATGTTCGAGCAGATACATTATTAGTTATAATATGTTAGTGTTTATCTTATCTATATAGCTGCATTTACACTTCGTGCTAGAATATAGATATTAATACTTAGCACCTAATTATTTGGAACATATGGTATATACATGGTTTTGATGCTTAATATCAAACAGAATAATCCATAAGAGGATGATTACGGGGTGATGAAGAATGATGGAGGGCCCGCTTCCTTCTTCGACTTAATTTCTTGTTCTTGAATGAGGGCTTGATGTCCACGCTGCACAGACAAGAAGAACCCGTAAGAGGGCAAGAACTGATTCCCCTGTGGTTCCTCCGACGATCAAGTTAGTGAAACTCGAGTGGGAAAGGGGAAGGTCAAGAATCAATGTAGTTCTTAAGATGGCAATGTGCATGCCCAGAGAGATCTACCCGAGCTCCTCTGTGTTGATCAAGAATTGTGTGTTCTTTTTCTCTGCCATTAGAGATGATCCCCTCTTCTAGTTTGGATCAGATAGGTTATCTATAGCTCAGCCTGGGGAAGTAGTGTTGGAGTGCAGGCTAAGAGCCGAGTTATCCTTTGCTTCATTGGTGTCGGCTGGTGACTGGAGGGGAAGTCACTTCAGCTCTGGAGAGGATGTCTCTGCATTTTTAGGAAGCGATTGAAAGCGTAGCATGCTAAATCATCCCTCACCTTACAGGTATCGGCCAGCAACTGGAGGGGAAATCGCTTCATTATGGGAGTGTGTGTCTGTGCATTTTCTGGGAAGTGATTAAACTGACAAGTCATGGAGACCTTATCAGGCCAAAGTCTAGATAATGCTTGTCCGAGGTAGACTGAGATGTTGACATATGCTTGAGATAGAGGCTTGGGGCTGGGACCGAGTTCTTAACCTAATCGACAGCAGAGAATGTCCCTCTAATCTTTTCTGAGAAATGCCTAGTGAGTGGTCGAGTGCCCTAAGTAGGATCGTCCTCGATGCTAGGGTCGACCGACACCATCTTTCGCATCGACTCAGGAGTGTCGACCAGTCAGACTGGTTGGAATGTCATCTCGTCTCAACTAATAACCATCTCTTGAGTTGATATTAAGATGTCGAATCGTATGGGAGATCAGGATCTCTCGTGCCGACCAATGTCGCCTTTGGTGTCGATACCAGAGAGTCGACTTGATGAGTCAGTAGGGCTGAGGCCTCTGTGATTGTGCTTTGGGTTTATCCCTAATAAGGTACCAAGATCTTATAATTAGCCATGATGGTCAAGTTGCATTGGAGGATTCGACCATATGTCGTGCCTTGGGCTTACCTTGATAAAGAGCTAAAGGCTTGTTATCCAATTAAGAAGTTGAATGCCTAAAACTTTTGAGAGTTTACTAGGTCTTTCCTTCCCCTAAGGTCGAGAGAAAACTATGGGAGTTGACCAAAGGGTTGAGTTTGTTTTGCTAGGACCTTTATTGTATCATTTTGTAAATATCTGTATCTTGGGTGAGTGAACACCATACAGTTAGCCTCTTTCACTTGGAGTCGGCTTTCAGTTGACTCCGAGAGAAATAAGATATGCTCTAATCAATACACACCTGCTGAGGACAAGAAACTGAGAAGTCTCTGTCTTGAAGACGTGGCTTGTCATTATTGGCCACTATTGTTAGCTCCGCTATTCATGGTTGACATCATCAAAGATTTAAACCGTCTTTTTGGGAGACAATGTCATGTATAGAAAGGAAGATCTTCCACTTTTCAAGCATTGGGACGTGGGGCATTAAATAAGCATGGCGCTTTGTGTTTTGAGCGAACCGCTTTAGATTCCAAAGTGGATCTAGCCTGGTCACTTAGGAAATCACCGCGTCCTTTAAAATCCCTCTATACTCTTCCCTGAAAGCTTATAAATATCCTCTTGATGCTAAGATAGTTCTTTTACGAATCTTTGCTCTAAAAAATTCCTGATATTCCTCTAAACTTTCTTAAGTAAAAGTCTTCCATGGCCTCTCAAGTTTCAAACTCTAGCCGTAACGAGGAGAGTTTCGCTATTCTTCTACATATCTGCTCAAAGGTTCATATGGACAATTTGGTGGGGTTGTATGATCAATACAATATCCCTCGGACTCTCACATTGGCAGCACCAGAGATGAGTGAGCCAGTGTATTACCATAGTGAGGGTCGAGTACCGCTGTACTTGGCCCACTTTGAGCATGGTTTATGGTTGCCCTTACACCCTTTCATTAAGGAGGTGCACGCTACTATAGGAGCTTCCCCTTCTTAATTCTATCCGAATGCAGTGGGGGTTCTGGTGGCTTTCGTCATCATTTGCCACCGTGTTGGAGTCCAACCAAGATTGAGATCGTTTGGTCATTTGATCAGCATGGGGTCAGCTTAGAAGGACCCACATTACTCTTTCCATTTTTGTGGTGAGTTCCAGCTTGTTTCTTATTCTTTGGAGTTGGATGAGGATTAGAGGAGACGATTCGTGTAGGTCTATGGCGGCGATAGCATCTTTGCCTGCTCGAGCTGGCTGGAGGTGAATAATGACGCTTTGAGGCCAGTCATCCTTAGTGATTCCGAGATGATGGATCTGGAAAAGGTTTGTTCTTATGCCAGGCCATGAGAGAATGATGCTTTGTTTGGTGATATGTCTCTCCAAACAGAGGGCATATCCATGATCTTATCTTTCACTGGCTTCCAGGCAAGGATGAGCCTCGTTCCTCTGTTAGCAAAAAATCATAAGAGGAATATATGAATCAAGGGGACGAGCTCCACTGCTAGGCCCCATAAGAAGCCAATGAGGGCTTTCAGTGCTGAGGGGGTGGCTGTCTTGATACCTCAAGCAGCTAACATTGTCTCTGAATTAAGGGGAAGGACAATAGTTGAGAGGTGGTGCCTAATCGGACCGGTTGTGAGATCCCAACTAGCTGAGACGGGTCCGCTGATAACTCAGCATAGCCGCTTGGAAAATGTGAGGCGGATAGAAGAGTCTTCTCCTAGCAGGGAGACAACAACCTTAGTAGTCGAAGAGGATACTTTCGACCCCAATATTATTCTTGAGACATCTCATCACCCTAGCAAGGAGATAATTAGGATGGACGACGGCGTCGAGGGGAGAGCTGAAACTCCGTCAGACCAGATAGAGAATGGTGCTTATGGGAGGATTTTGGAGGATATGTCAAGTGTTGGCATACACTAAGCTCTTCAAGCTTGTTTAGCTCGGGGGACTTTGCTGAGACACACACTATTCAATCGACTTGAGCATTCCCTGGAATACCAAGAAGGGATAGCGAAGGAAAAGTCGGCCAAGGAAGAGGCAGAGAATAGAATCACTGTCTTGGAGGTCGAATTGACTCATAAAGAAGACACTTTGTGCTGGAGTATGGATGAGAAGGAAGAGCTCCTCAAGAGCTTTCGAATCTAGTTCTCCAAGTAGGTGGGGACTATCGAGGACCTTCAAAGGGAGATGGTTCATCTACAGGTAGAGAGCGAGTCCGAGAAGCATCGCAGGATTATGACTAAGGCAGAGGCTCGAACAAGCCGTCTGTCTCTCGAAAAGATGAGGAGGGACTTTGAAGAGCTGCAATCAAAGCTTTAGGCATCCATAGACTATGTTGATAAATTGGAGGACCAACTCACTCATCTGGATTCAGATCAGCATAAAAAGAAGGTGGTTGATGACTGGCATTATAGCCTTATAGGGAAGGCTGAAGTAGCCTTAGCATGTAAAGCTGGGGTTGATTACTTCACCTCCTTGGTGCCTCATGATTCTCATCCTATTCCAGATCGCTTTTATCCTTCCAGCGTCTCTTATTGTCTCGACTTGTTGAAAGATGTTAAGAAAATTAGAGGCATGTTGGATTTATAAGCGAATAACGATGAGGTCGAGCTTGTTGTTGGGGCCCTTGGGGTATCTTCTTCAATTGCCATCACCAAGAGTCCGCCAAGTCCAACTCTCAAATTTGGTCAAGAGCTTTGATGACCTGCGTGTTTCTCTTCCTTCTCTTTTTTTGTAGAGAAGTTTGTAAAGAAGTTTACTCTTATTGAATGAAAATTAACTTTTGTTTTTATTTTTGAGCTTGCCTTCATTGTTTATATTCTTTTAGCTTTGTAGCTTTGTTCTCATCTGAGATATTAGCTGAAGTGAGTTAGTTGTAATGTGTCAACCCGTGCTGGGGACTTATGACAACCAGTTCACTTGATGCCTTATTTTGGCTGAGCATTCATTTGACCAGTCGACAGATGACTACTTAAGTTTTAAGATCAATTAAGTATTGGCCCTACACTTAATACTCATACCTCAGGCTTATGAATACCTTTTTGGCAGAATGGCAACTCTGAGGTTGGGTGCCTAGGTCGTATGGAGGTGCCTATGTCTTCATAATCCCCATATGGTCGAGTAGTGACTGTAGGAGTTAACCATAGGTTTGTGCCTTCGGCTTACCTCGATAAAGAGCCAAGGGCTTGTTATTCGACTGAGGAGTCAAATGCCTAGAACTCTTGAGAGTTGATTAGGGCTTTCCTTCTCCTAAGGCCGAGAGAAAACTGTAGGAGTTGGCGAAAGGGTTATAACCTTAGGTTTATTCCTGATGAGATACCAAAGGCTTGTCCATGATGATCGATGAGAGCTGGAGGAATCGACCATATGTTGTGTCTTAGGCTTACCTTGATAAAGAACCAAAGGCTTGTTATCTAACTGAGGAGTCTTTGTGCCTTAGATTTACCCTGAAGAGGTATCAAGGGCTTATCCATGATGATTGATGAGAGTTAAGGGAATCGACCATATGTTGTGCCTTAGGCTTACCTTGATAAAGAGCCAAGGGCTTGTTATCCGACTGAGGAGTCGTTGTGTCTTGGATTTACCTTGAAGAGGTACCAAGGGCTTGTCTATGATGATCGATGAGAGTCGAGGGAATCAACTATATATTGTGCCTTAGGCTTACCTTGATAAAGAGTCAAGGGCTTGTTATCCGACTGAGGAGTCGTTATGCCTTGGATTTACCCTGAAGAGGTACCAAGGGTTTGTCCATGATGATCGATGAGAGCCAGAGTAATCAACCATATGTCATGCCTTGGGCTTACCTTGAAAAAGAGCTAAGGGCTTGTTATTCGATTGAGGAGTCGTTGCACCTTGGATTTATCCTGAAGAGGTACCAAGGGCTTGAAATTTGAATGAGGAGTCGTTGTGCCTTGGATTTACCCTAAAGAGATACCAAGGGTTGAAATTCGACTGAGGAGTTGAATGCCTAGAACTCTAGAGAGTTGACTAGGGCTTTCCTTCCCCTAAAGCTGAGAGAAAACTATGGGAGTCGGCCAAATGGCTATGCCTTAGGTTTAGTCCTGATGAGGTACCAAGGGCGTGTCCACGATGATAGATGAGAGCCGAATGAATCGACCATATGTTGTGCCTTGGGCTTACCTTGATAAAGAGCCAAGAGCTTGTTATCCGACTAAGGAGTCGTTGTGCCTTAGAAAAACCTTGAAGAGGTACCAAGGGCTTATCCATGATGATTTGATGAGAGTTGGGGAAATCGACCATATGTTGTGCCTAAGGCTTACCTTGATAAAGAGCCAAAGGCTTGTTACCCGACTGAGGAGTCGTTGTGCCTTAGATTTACTTTGAAGAGGTACTAATGGCTTGTCCATGATGATCGATGAGAGTCGGAGGGAATCAACTATATGTTGTGCCTTAGGCTTACCTTGACAAAGAGCCAAGGGCTTGTTATCCGACTTGTAGGCGTATAAAACTACCTATAGGTCCCTTAACACAGCTCGACGACGCCGATTCGACAAACCGACCATCGGGCGACGTATGCAGACACGATCGTTAGTCCACAACACCGAAGCCAAGTGATACGCGACGAAACGAATTAACGAGGCTACGAGGCTAACGAACCGCACGCAAACAACGGAATGAATCCACTCGCGTGCGGAATCAAGCTAATGGGTTGAGGAATCAACAAGTCATCCAACCAAGAGCGGACTCGGACGAATCACGATCGAATCAAGATCAGTTTCGGACTCGAACTCAGAAGTGGATTTACTACCAAATCAAGAATCGGATTTACTGCCAAATCAGGTCAACGAATTGATCAACCACACAACCGAATCACGGACAGGACTGAAAAACGGACGCAACGGCGAATACCTCGGGAATAGCTCGACCAAAGCTGAGCCGCTCAGGTGGCTCACCGAGCCACCAAGGTGACTCGGTGGCCGAGCCACCTGTTGGTGGCTCGGTGGCCGAGCCACTTGGTGGCCGAGCCACTTGGTGGCCGGCCACCTTGGCCCAGGGCACAGTGACCCTAGCCTATAAATAGGCTAAGGGGGGATCATTTGGAGGTTGGAAATTTTGGAGAGGTGAAGCCCTGCTGGATTCGAAGCTCAGATTTGAAAAAGATTCAAGCTTTGGGACTTTAAAGACTTACTCATCCAGATCCGGTGCTCAGCGATCGTTAACGCCAAATAAGGCAAGAGTTCGAGAGGAATCGGATCTCAGATCTACGCAGGCATACTCCGGATCAAAGCTTGGTCGTTGATCCTGAGATTCGGGCGATTATTTCCTTGGTGAATTAATCCCCCCTGACTATTATTTCCTTTGTGAAATAATACCCGTAGTACTACGTAGATCCGATCGGATCTAGATCTCGCGATGGTCCACGGATAAACCCCGGCGCAGGCGAAGAACCCACGCAAGCGAGCGACCGCAAAACAGGAGCTCGTGATTTGTTCGACAAACAAGGATAAAAAAGTTATAATTTTTATTTCTTTTATTTGATTTTCATTGTAACCGGATCTTATAATAAGACCGAATCTTTGTAATCGATAAACTATTACTGAGAGTGTAATGGAATCGATAAAGAAAGCAACGATTTTCCCCGCGAACAATCTGGCGACCATAGTAGGAGCCGCCGATCTCACTGTCGAGATCGGAGCGTCGCAGCCGCGGATCTCAATCCCGGTCGTGGAGGAGGTCGAATACAAGTTCGACCAACAGAAGTTCGAGGAGTACCTGTCGTTCTCGTCCAGATCAACCTCCCCCCGTAAGTCCAAGAAGTTCTCCGCTAGGAGAAAAGCTCGTTGGTACGAAGATGTTAAAAACACCAATGAAGATCTCGCCCCGTTTGATGCCAAAGTCGCATCGGGTGAAATCCCTCTAATTCCCAACTAGGTCGGATCTGCTCTGGCCAACCCTACCGCCGCAGAGGGCGTGGTGACTCTCTCGAAGAGAGCCCGCCAAAGGCAACGTCAACGCCTTGCGAAACAATTCGCGAAGGCAATGGAGTCAGTTGACGGGATCCGTTACAATACGGATCTGAAGAACACAAGAGGCAAACAGCCTCAGCGACTGATGAACGGCACCTCTTCCAAGCCGCCACCAATGGAATGGGTCCGTGTCAAACGGAACCGTTCGACGCTGGAGGAGCACATTCGCAAGCGCCGCACATTATCAGCGTAGGCACGGGCTCAAGTCGAAGAAGCCCGTAGGAAGCTGCATAAAAACGTGGCCAAGAAATCGCCACCAACTCGTAAAGTATGGAGGCCGAAGTTTGAAGTGGCGGTTCAGACCAAGGAGCAGCAACAGCAGCCTGCGAAAGTGCAACTTCCGACGAATCAATCCAAACCACCGATGATTTCCACAACTGCTCTGGGAGATCCCGCAGGACCATCCCAGAAAAGGAAGTTAGCCTTGGAGCGCCTCGGTCCACTTCCCGAGGAGCGAAGCAAAGCTCCAATCCAAGAACGTTTGGGCCCACTAAGAAAGCCCCGAACGAATCAACATGCTGGGGGTCGCCGCAACCCTCAACATGACAAAAAAATCATGGCACCCAAGTGCACTACTTTGCGCATTGAAGTTCAGGAGTCCTTGAGAATTCACGCCCACAAAGGCGCGTTTCGAGGCGCGTGACTCTCGAAAGCCCGAAGAAGGTAGTTCACTCTCAGAAGGAAACATTATCGTCTGATGATGATTGCGTTATACGTGAGAAATCGTGCCAACACACGATAGGTTGCTCCGACTTTCAAACGGACGAGTTGTACTATCATGCTGCGGGTACGAGCAAAGCCAGGAAGAGAAGTCCTCGAAGGCTAGAAACTCAGTGCCCTTGTTCAAAGCTCATTCGGGCAGTACTGTCTGAGTGCAACTGCATCAAGGCAGTCCCCGAGAGAGTTTCAGTGTTCGAAAGGCTTAGTACCGAAACGCCAAAACCAAGGCATAGGTGTTTCCAGCAAAGAAGAACGATGGTCGATGATGGAGAATTTCCGAGGGTCACCGCCAATATGACCAGCAAAGGAACATCGGCTCAGGACAACCCCGAGGCGATTCCAGAGGTGCCCCGACGTGTAACTCGTCTGCAGTCCGGAGCTATCATTCGTGCAACGTATGGTAGGGTTCGGACAAGATTACCTTCGGGAGATGAAGAATTAGATGCTGGCTCGGCAATTACGTCAGACAATACCGTATCCAGTGAAGGACAACCCCGCGAGTCATTCATGATAAGCACGGAACAAGTGGCCAAGATGCTCGAAGAGGCCATGGCCAAACAACAGGAAAGCTTCAGGTTCGAAATGCAGATGGCCATGCAGAGTATGAGAGAAATGCATGAGCAACAAATCCAAGCGCTGACGAACCAGCAAGGCGAACCAAGCCGCCGTAATCAGGTTGTTCAAGAAGATGAGCACACGAATGCGGATGAAGCTCGTAATGCCAATAATCCTCCCGTTAATATAGGGGGTGGTAATGAGGATGCTAGTCACAACACCACGCTTCCACCTTAGAATCGTGCTGATGAAAACTCGGGTGAAAGTTTGAAGATCAAAAACCTCGAAAGCAAAATCAATACGTTGATTTCTGCTCAAGAGGTGAAGAAAACGGGCATTCCTTGTCCATACCCAAGAGAATGGGAATTAATCCCGTATCCGACGAAGTTCAACCTAATCAACTTCACGCCGTTTGATGGGAAGGGTTCACCCACTCAACATGTGATTTACTTTAAATCACATCTGGGGGTTATCTCGGGCAACGAACCTCTGATGGTACGATCCTTTGTTGGCACTCTTCGCGGAGCCGCCTTCGATTGGTATCGCTGCCTCAAGCCAGGTAGCGTGAACAGCTGGGACGATATGGAGACTAAGTTCCTCACCAATTTCTTCAACGACGACACCAAGATATCTATTGGATCGTTGCTCGATGAGAAGCAGAAGGACGGGGAGTTAGTCGACACCTTCGTCAAAAGGTTCCGGAACAAGGCGATGAATTGCCGGGACCCGATCACTGAGGAGTTCATCCTCCAGACCTGCCATAATAATCTTTCCTTGGACGTTTTGGAAGCAATGGGGACAGCACCGTCCAAAATGTGGAAGGATCTGAAAGTCCGAAGGGAGCAAGTTGAGCAATTCCTCAGGAGAAAGAAGGCGGAGAGAGGCCAACAAGCGGCGAATGTGCCAACACAGAATTTCAACCCGAGGGGGAAAGGTAAGGCACATGCCAATACAGTTGATGCTAACCAAACCTTTCAATTGTAACCTCAGCAACAGCAGCAGCGGCAACAACAGCCTCAGAAACAGAAATCTTCGGAGCCAAGGTTTCCCAAAGTCTACTCCTTCAAGGATGATGAAGTTCCCGGCATCTTCAAGTACTTGTTGGAGAATAACAAAATCCAGCTGCCAGCGATCGTAGATCAAGAAGGAGCCAGCAAAGTGACGGATCCAAAGTACTGCGCGTACCATAGAGCGGTCCATCACCCTACGAGGTCATGCTACCACCTTAAGGACAAGATCCAGGCATTGATTGACGTAGGGGTCATAACCCCGAAGCCTGCCAAGAATGTGGGAGCAAATACAGTGTTAATCAGCTTTGGATCGGTGCCGACAACATGGTTAGAGCCAAAACACGTCACCAAAGTGGGAATGAAGACGGTGAATGATGACCCACATGGACAGCGCCAAAAGGGACTTGCACCACACACAGTCCCGAACGGCGAAATCCTCTGGGTTCATCCGGATCTCATTAAAGATGAGCAGTGGGCGACCTCCTCGAAAAGAAAGGGTAAAGGAAAGGCCTGCAACGCAACTTCCGCAATTTTCGAAGAAGGTGGAGATGAAGCTCCTACTTTCCCGCTTTCCGAGGAAGACAAGAAGTCTTTGCCACCAGAAGTGGGAACCAGTACCACTTCAACTATCCATCGTCCAGTGATCAGTTAGCTGAGCAGGGAGTGACAAAACGAGGACCAGCCAAGACTCTAACAGAGCTGGGGATGAGTGCAGCTCCTAAACCGGTTGAAGAGGCTCGACGACAGCCGGGGGATAAGCAGAAAGAAAAGAGACCCCAAGAGGTGCAGAATCTGAAGCAGTCTCGTTTCAATCATTCGATTGGAAGAGATAAACCGGAGAGCTCGAAAACTCCACGTATTTTCGATATCATGGCTTAATTAGCTAATATTCCAGCGCGAATAACGCTGTATGAGTTGCTGCGGTTGTCTAAAGAGACTAGGGAAGCCTTACGAGAAGCCTTGGCTGATTCAGAAGCATTCCTCACTCGGATCAAGCCGGCATCTAAAGAGCCAGAACTGTTAGCTCAGCAATGTAATGTAGCGGCTAAGAGCCTTCCCTGCATTACCTTCACCAAAGAGGATATGCAGACGAAGAATTCAAACCATGATCGGCCCCTATACTTCATCGGGTACATTGGCTCCAACGAAGTCAACCGAATCCAAGTGGATCCGGGTCCTACTGTGAGTATTATGCCGCTTTGCTTGATGCATAGCCTCGGCATTCCGGTCAGCAAATTAGCGTCTACAGGCACTGTCATTTACGGATTCAACACCAGCGGGTCAAGGCCTTTGGGAAAGATCCGAAAAAAATATCAAATGGGTGATCTGAAGACGGAGGTCACGTGTTACGTGATTGATGCTGAGACATCATATAACTTACTACTGGGTCGGCCTTGGATCCATAGTAATATTATAGTTCCCTCCACCCTACATCAGTGTCTAAAATATGTCGACACTGATGGAAGGGTCAGGACGGTGGTCGCGGATAAGCAACCATTTAAAGGGTTTAAGAATTATTTCACTGATTCTCTTCTTTATGGTAACGAATCCGATATGGAACCATAGGTCTAGGGCATGGACAGCGGAGAAGAAGCTGATTCCGAAGCCGGATTCGATTACAATGGTGGTTTTATTTTAAATGACATTGTACCATTTGTAATCAATCTTGACGATGAACAATCGTCAGATGACAGTTGTAACTGACAACTTGCCAATATTGAAATAAAAGACGATTTAGAGTACTCGTTGTCTCTTGATGATGCGATAAAAGGATTAGACGATAAGCCTGATTTATGTACGCCGATCCGATCATCTTATATAACTAAGAAACGCCTCCAGCATTCTTTCGGAACAACCCTGATTGTTCCTGCCAAAACAGGAGGCGAGAAAGAAGTGATTTATGGTAAAGGAGAGAATTTTCCGTTACCAGATTATTTCCTAAGAGAAGAAGAGGATGAAGACAAACCTGGTCGACATATATCTAAATATAGTCCGGAAGCACGCAAGCTCATGGAAAAACAGGGATACGATTTCGCACTCGGAGAAGGTTTATACTTCGATCGAGGTCCTCGTATTCCAGCCAAAGCAGCACATGTACCAAAAGGGAAACCCGACGACTATTATAAATACAGGCGAGGGTTAGGGTATGAATCTTCCTCAGAAGATGAATGTTGCTGGTTAATCAATGACCAATCATCTGAGCGATACAAAGATGGATATCCGTCAGATTCCCCAGAATGGGATTCCGATACAAGTCTGGGGAAGCATTCAAAGCCCTAATGGTGAAAATGGCTACAGCTGATCCATCCACAATGGAGGACGATGATCAAATGCTAACGTAGGAAGATCCATGGGTTCATCACCTGAACCTACAGTACGGAGACATGTTTGAACAGAGGGAACCCCCACTGAAGACAAAATAGTCCAAATTAACATGGGCGACGAAGCCAACCCAAAGCCAATATTCATCAGCGATAGTCTTCCCCCAAATGAGAAGGATGAATTAATTGCCCTCATCAGGGAATATATCGACGTCTTCGCTTGGAACTACGAAGATATGCCAGGGCTCGACCCCAATGTAACAATGCACCGCCTCGATATCAAGTCGGATGCCAAACCTGTTAAGCAACAGCAAAGATGGTTTCGTCCGCAGATTATGGAAGCCATTGAGGCAGAGGTTAAAAAATTGATCGATTCAGGATTTATCCGAGAGGAGCAGCATCCAGACTGGTTAGCCAATATTGTCCCAGTCATGAAGAAAAATGGTAAAATCAGGATATGCATCAACTTCAGGGACTTGAATGCGGCATGTCCGAAAGATGACTTTCCTCTGCCAATCACGGACGTCATCATCGATAATACGTGCGGATTTGAGAGGATGTCCTTCATGGATGGCTTTTCGGAGTATAACCAAATTAAGATGCACCCGGATGATGAGAAGCATACAACGTTCAGAACACCCCTCGGTGTCTTCTGCTACACGGTGATGCCTTTCGGTCTAAAGAATGCAGGCGCTACATACCAGCGAGCAATGACCAAAATTTTCCAAAAGTACCTCAGAAAAAACGGTTGAGTGCTATGTTGATGATTTGGTTGTAAAAAGACGCAACAAAGAAGATCACATCAAGGACTTAAAGACGATGTTCGATCTCATGTGAAGTCATCAATTGACCCCACTAAATCCTTCCTCGGAATGTCCAGCGAAAAATTCCTTGGATTCGTCGTCACCACTAAAGGTATATATATCGATCCTGACAAGGTGAAGGTGATACATGAATTGTAACCCCCGAGGAATCTAAGAGAACTCAGAGGATTGCAAGGGCGTTTAGCTTACATCCGACGGTTCATCTCAAATCTCTCTGGGAAGTGCTAACCTTTCTCTAAGCTAAACAAGAAAGGTGTGTCATTTATTTGGGACGACGCCTGCCAAAAAGCGCTCGAAGATATCAAGACGTATCTGTCGAACCATCCTGTTCTTGTCGCACCAAAATCGGGTAAACCATTCTTGATTTACATCAAGACGATGAACCATTCGATAAGTGCTTTATTAGCACAAGACGACGATAATGGTCACGAACAGGCAGTTTATTACTTAAGTCGGACTTTGGTAGGCGCTGAGTCCCGATATCCGATGATTGAGAAAGAATGTCTCACATTGGTATTCGCAATGCAAAAGATGCGGCATAGTTGGACAGACGATCTACGTCATTTCCAATGTTAATCCAGTGCGGGTATTTATGACGCAACCGGGTTCGATGAATTGGCGGTTAGCGAAGTGGGCCCTTCTCTTGTCCCAGTATGATTTGTATTTCAAACAGCAGAAGTCGGTCAAAGGACAAGCGATTTGTGATCTTTTGGCGGCAAGCCCGACAACAGACACGGCAGAAATATATGATGACTTGCCGGATGAAACCCACGAGGTTAACACCACATCGCATCAACAAGTATGGCAATTGTACTTCGATGGTGCTTCAAGGGCAGCTAATGTGGCAATAACCCCTGGATGTTCTAAGGTCTCCTCCGGAGTTGGAGTTGTTTTAGTTTTCTCGAGGAAGCATGTGATGCCTCGGGCTTATTCGCTAACTGGTCCGTGCTCCAATAATGTAGCCGAGTACAACGCGCTCCTCATTAGACTCAGTTTCGCCAAAGAGCTGGGGGTCGAATATATCGAAGCTTTTGGGGATTCTCAATTGATCGTCAACCAAGTCCGTGGAGAGTATGAAGTAAGGAACCAAGACCTAATCCCGTACCACCAAGAAGCCATCAAAATGGCGGATTCTTTCGAAGAGTTCTTTATTGAATATATCCCGCGTCTCCAGAACGCTTATGTGGATGCACTGGCAGCACTAGCAGTATCACTCGTGCAGCCGCCCGAAACTGAACTGCTAGTCACAGTAAGATCACATCAACTCTGCATACCCATATACAGTATGGATATCAAAGAGGAAGATGACAGAAGCCCAAACGCCAAGGAGGTGAACTCAACTCAAATCGGGTCTAAGTCCCGAGATTGGCATTTTTCTATCGTTGACTACGTCCAATATGGTATTCTGCCAGAGGATGTAAAAGAAAGGGAATCAATCCGCCGAAGAGTATCAAGGTTCTTCTATAATACCGAGACCCGTACACTATACCGTCGAGGGTATGATGATTTTCTACTCCGATGCCTTTCGAACGAAGAAGCAGAAGAAGTTCTTAAGGAAGCACACGAAGGAGAATGCGGTGCGCATCAGCCTGGTCCCAAGCTGTATAATCGAATCAGAAGAATAGGATATTTTTGGCCAACAATGGTACGTAACGCAATCGAATACGCCCGAGGATGTCGCGCCTATCAAGTGCATGCGAATTATATGCACCAACCACCAGAACGGTTACACACGTCAACCACATCCTGGCCATTCGAAACATGGGGCATGGACATAGTCGGTCCTATTTTTCCCCCTTCAGTCAAAGGTGATTGATTTATTCTCGCTATCACAGATTACTTTTCAAAGTGGGCTGAAGCGATTCCGCTTAAAGAAGTGAAGACGAACAACGTTATCAATTTTATCAAGCATCATGTCATATACCGACACGGCGTGCCAAGACGGATCATTCATGGCAACGGTCCACAGTTCATAAGCAACGCTTTCGTCAGGTTCTGTGACAAATTCAAGATTCAAGATGTTTCGTCAACAGCTTATTATCCCGCTGCGAACGGATTAGCTTAGGCTTTTAACAAGATGATCATCGAGATCCTGTCCAAGCTCGTGAAGACCAATAAACGAGATTGGAACGATAAACTTGGTGAAGCGCTCTGGGCTTATCGTACCACCATACGCACACCTACAGGAGCCACCCCATATTCGTTGGTATACGGATGTGAAGCTGTGCTACCACTAGAAATTCAAATCCCATCCCTTCGGATCGCTCTCACAACTGAGATGACGACCGAAGAGCAACATCAGAAACGTCTCGAAGAACTCGAAATGTTAGATGAAAGACGCTTGGAAGATCAACAACACATCGAGTTTTATCAAGCCAGAATATCCAGGGCTTTTGACAAAAGGGTCCGCCAAAGAAGCTTCAAGGAAGGAGATTTGGTCCTCGCTGCTCGCCGACCGATAATCCTCAACTCCAAGAAGAAGGGTAAATTTGAACCCAAATGGGAAGGACCATTTGTGATAGACACAGTCTACTCAAACAGCGCATACCGCCTTATTTTTCTAGAAGGCGTCAGGCAATTAATGCCAATAAATGGGAAGTTTCTGAAAAAGTACTTCCCTAGTACATTCAGGATAACCCATTTATCGGGAAGTTTCTCGAAGAATATTCCACTTAATATTCTAGAGGATAACCCAAAATTATTTCTTACCACCAGAATCCCTCACTGATCAATTTCAATTGACAGTGGGTCCACCAAAACTGTCTTTCTGGTCCAAACCACAACCAAAATCCCCTCTTGATTTTTCCACGAACAAGAGGTCCACTTTCAATTCAAAGCCTTCTTTCGATAAACGAAAGAATTCCTCTCCTTTCTCTTTGGTTAAACCTCTTCATGGTTATAACCAAAGTTAAAATTCCATTTCGATAAACGAAAAAACTCATCTAGATAACTGATCCTATAAAAGGTAAGCTTATTTAGATCTTCCGAATTCTCGGAGTGGAGATCCCACTTCTAGTTTCTTTCCTGCACTGGAAATAGAATATAAAATTCTTCCTTTCCAGAATCAAGGAATAGAATATAAAATTCTTTCTTCCTTGTTCGGGGAATAGAATATAAAATTCTTCCTTCCCACACCAATCCTTTTCTAAGAATTTAGGATTCATCTTAGGAAGTTTATCCCGAATCCTAAGTAGGGATAAGTCTGCGCCTAACACGCGCTGCCGGTTTAGTCTTTCTTTGTAGAAAAAGACACCAGAGTTCGATTCTGGGGTATTCTATCCCGAAATCTAAGCAGGGATAAGTCTGCGCTTAACCCACGCTGCCGGTTAGTTCTTAACCGTTAAAAAGAACACACGTCCGCATATTCAGCATTGTGGCAGGTTGTTATTAATAACACCAAAATCCATGCCTCATACGCATGGGGAATTTCATCCTGAATCCTAAGAAAGGATATGCCGACGCCTAACACGCGCCGCCGGTTTAGTCTTTCTCCGCAGAAAAAGACACCAGAGTTCGATTCTGGGGTATTTTATCCTGAAACCTAAGTAGGGATAAGTCATATCCTTAAACCTAAGTAGGGATAAGTCATATCCTTAAACCTAAGTAGGGATAAGTCAGCGTCTAATACACGTTACCGGGTAGCCTACTCCCGTAACAATGGCGAAGTCTACGTATTCAAAGTCGTAGCAAAGAGTCTAAGAGAGTTCATTCCTTTAGCACAACGTTACATGCGGAACGAATTTAGACAATCCGCATGCTAGCCCGACTCAAACGGTAGTCGGTAAAGGCTAATCAAATCCGTTGAAGGCTGGGGGTTAGCCAAAAATCCTAAAGTCAATGCCTAACACGCGTCGCCGGGTAGCCTATTCCCGTAACAAATGGTAAAGCCTATGTATTCAACATCATAGCATAAAGTCTAAGGGAGTTCATTCCTTAGCACAACATCACATGCGGAACGGATTTAAACAATTCGCATGTAAGCCCGATTCAAACAGTAATTGGTAAGAGCACGTCAAATCCGTTGAAGGCTGAGGATTTGCCAAAAATCCTAAGTCAACGTCTCATACACGTTGCTGTTTAGTCTTTTCATAGGAGAAAGACGAAGTCTACGTATTCAATATCGTAGCACTAAAAGGATAGCTTAACGTCACATGCGGAACAGACTTAAACAATCCACATGGTAGCCCGACTCAAACGGTAGTCGGTAAAGGCTTATCAAACCCGTTGATGGCTGAGAATTTGCCAAAAATTCTATAAATACGAGTCATTGACGCATCAATTCTATGGATTAGTCTCGTGACTCAAGTATCTGCTATGCTCCAATTCCTTAAGAGCTTAAACTGTTTATACTCTAGAAGACGTATGAGTATAAACTGTATCGAACGCCGGACAACACGTCACAAGGAAGCTCAAACGCCGGACTACGCGTCACAAGGAAGCTCAAACGCCAGACAACGCGTTACAAATGAAGACTCAACGCCAACAATCGATGGTCAGTTCTATGTTGAAACAACAAACACAAGCTAAAGATCAGAAAATCAGGAATTAGCTTCAAGTTTGAAATTCCGACAACGGTCAGACAATAAATACAGCACCGGAACCCTTCCAGACATTCGACAAAGTACCGAATAGCCTAGAGGACTGAAGGAATCAAGAATGGAAGCCATTCTAAATATCCCGTCGTAACCGATCGAAGGATGGGACAATCATATCCAAAGTATTCCAGACTCGTCTATAAAAGAACGAGGCTGAAATACTTTGGAGGGGGTATCTGTAGGCGTATAAAACTACCTATAGGTCCCTTAACACAGCTCGACGATGCCGATTCGACAAACCGACTATCGGGCGACGTATGCAGACATGATCGTTAGTCCACAACACCGAAGCCAAGTGATACATGATGAAACGAATTAACGAGGCTATGAGGCTAACGAACCGCACGCAAACAACAGAATGAATCCACTCGCGTGCGGAATCAAGCTAACGGGTTGAGGAATCAACAAATCATCCAACCAAGATCGGACTCGGACGAATCACGATCGAATCAAGATCAGTTTCGGACTCGAACTCAGAAGTGGATTTACTACCAAATCAAGAACCAGATTTACTGCCAAATCAGGTCAACGAATCGATCAACCACACAACCGAATCACGGACAGGACTGAAAAACAGACACAACGGCGAATACCTCGGGAATAGCTCGGCCAAAGCTGAGCCGCTCAGGTGGCTCGGTGGCCGAGCCACCTTGTGGTGGCTCGGCGGCCACCGAGGTGGCTCGGCCACCACCGAGCCACCACATGGTGGCTCGGTGGCCGAGCCACCTATAGGTGGCTCGACGGCCACCAAGGTGGCTCGGCCACCAACAGGTGGCTCGGTGGCCGAGCCACCAAGGTGGCCGGCCACCTTGGCTGAGGGCACAGTGACCCTAGCCTATAAATAGGCTAAGGGGGGCTCATTTGGAGGTTGGAAAATTTGGAGAGGCGAAGCCCTGCTAGATTCGAAGCTCAGATTTGAAAAAAATTCAAGCTTTGGGACTTTAAAGACTTGCTCATCCAGATCCGGTGCTCAGCGATCGTCAACGCCAAATAAGGCAAGAGTTCGAGAGGAATCGGATCTCAGATCTACGCAGGCATACTCCGGATCAAAGCTTGGTCTTTGATCCCGAGATTCAGGCGATTATTTCCTTGGTGAATTAATCCCCCCCGGCTATTATTTCCTTTGTGAAATAATACCTGTAGTACTGCGTAGATTCGACCATATTTAGATCTCACGGTGGTCCACGGATAAACTCCAGCGCAAGCGAAGAACCCACACAAGCAAGCGACCGCAAAACAGGAGCTCGTGATTTGTTCGACAAACAAGGATAAAAAAGTTGTAATTTTTATTTCTTTTATTTGATTTTCATTGTAACCGGATCTTATAAAAAGACCGGATCTTTGTAATCGATAAACTATTACTGAGAGTGCAATGGAATCGATGAAGAAAGCAACGATTTTCCCCGCGAATACGACTGAGGAGTCGTTATGCCTTAGATTTACCCTGAAGAGGTACCAAGGGCTTGTCCATGATGATCGATGAGAGCAGGAGTAATCGACCATATGTTGTGCCTTGGGCTTACCTTGATAAAGAGCTAATGGCTTGTTATTCTATTGAGGAGTCGTTGTGCCTTGGATTTATCCTGAAGAGGTACCAAGGGCTTGAAATTTGACTGAGGAGTCGTTGTCCCTTGGATTTACCCTAAAGAAGTACCAAGGGCTTAAAATTCGTCTAAAGAGTCGAATGCCTAGAACTCTTAAGAGTTGACTAGGGCTTTCCTTCCCCTAAGGTCGAGAGAAAACTATGGAAGTCGGCCAAAGGGTTGTGCCTTGGGTTTATTCCTGATGAAGTACCAAGTGCTTGTCCATGATGATCGATGAGAGCCGGAGGAATCGATCATATGTTGTGCCTTAAGCTTACCTTGATAAAGAGTCAAGGGCTTGTTATCCAACTTAGGAGTCGTTGTGCCTTGGATTTATCCTGAAGAGGTATCAAGGGTTTAAAATTTGACTGAGGAGTCGTATGCCTAGAACTCTTGAGAGTTGATTAGGGCTTTTCTTCTCTTAAGGCTGAGAGAAAAATATGGAAGTCGGCCAAAAGGTTGTGCCTTGGATTTATTCATGATGAGGTACCAAGGGCTTGTTGGGTGTGTCTAGGTCTTACATGATGCCTAGGTCTTTGGCCATAGTGAAGCCTTGATCCCTGCGAGATCAAAGTTAATTCATATTGAATAATATTTTATCAATTCTGTATTTTATATTAGCATGAAAAATATCATTTGCAAGCATTTAATGCTTGAAGAGGGTTGAACCACTTGTGATCTTTCTTTGGCTCTGTTTCAAAGATAATTTTGTAGTGGATGAGGCTGCTAGTATAGAATCTCTTTTAGTTGGATACTGCTTGCTTTCATAGTGGATGACTTGTTGATAAATGAAGATGAGTCAAAACGTTATTTGCCATCTCATCAGCCAAGGTTCTTTTTGAGTCTGAATCTTCAGTAAGGCCTTGAAGGCGGAAGGTTGGCATGCCGGCTTTTGGCAAAAGGAACTACCCAGACATCATGAATCATATTGAATGGTGTTTTTCAAGTCGTGTTCGCGAGGGTTGGGGGCAAGACCAGAAGCTACATAGTGCCTTTTGTGGTGGAAACTCTCTTGGAGAGAGAATCCACCAGCCGGTATTGTACTCCCCGAAAATGACAAACCGTAGTAATTTTCTTGAAGGAGCTTCGGGAATACTAGGAACTGAACCATGCTGTGAATGGAGAACTATTCCTTATAGGGATCATGCGGGTCACATGCTTCGATCACCAGAGCTTAGGTAACTTTAGTGCTGAAGGCGTCGGTTGAAGGGCTAAGATCATTCTTCCTAAGAACAATCAGCTGACAGACCCTAAGTTTTTTTCGCAATCTCACAGCTGGTATAGTGGAGTTTCCTTCGAAGAGTCCTCAATGGTCCCAGGTGCCTATCACAAAGTTAATCACTGCTCCTATGCTAATATTTGGCCTCATCTAATTCTATGTTCTGGCCAGATTCATTTTGTGATGGCGATTAGAAGTCAGGGTCATTTTTCAAGAAAAACAATCACCCTTATGGTGGGTCTTCTACTAGAGAGTTTTCTAAGGGGATTAAAAATTGTTCTACCATCTAATTAAAGATGTGCTTGGCAAACATTCTCCAGATAAGTCGCTGAGACTTTCAAGGATTGCACCTATGTTGGTTCCTCTTAGCCAAAGCTAACCCTCCTTAGCTTGAATAATGAAACTTCTGACTTCATTTAGCTTGGATGATGCAACTCTGATGTTGTTCTTTAGGGTGAGTAGAATCAGACCCTTGATCAGAACCTAGCATGTCTTCTCGAAAAAGAAGAGTGGCCCCACGGTAGGCGCTAAACTGTTGATACTCAATATCAAACAGAATAATCCAGAAGAGGATGGTTGTAGGGTGATGAAGAATGATGGAGGGCCCGCTCCCTTCTTTAACTTTATGTCTGGTTCTTGAACAAGGGCTTGATGTCCACGCTGCACAGATAAGAAAAACTCATGAGAGGGCGGAGACCGGTTCCCCCGTGGTTCCTCCGACGGTCAAGTTAGTGAAACTCGAGTGAGAAAAGGGAAGGTCAAGAACCAATGTGGTTCTTAAGGTCGTAATGTGCATGCTCAGAGAGATCTACCTGAGCTCCTCCGTGTTGATCAAGAACTGTGTGTTCTTTTTCTTTGTCCATTAGAGATGATCCCCTCTTCTAGTTTGGATCAGATAGGTTCTATAGCCCAACCTGGGGAAGCGGTGTTGGAGTGTAGGCTAAGAGCCAAGTCATCCCTCGCTTTACAGGTGTCGGCTTGTGATTGGAGGGGAAGTCACTTCAGCTCTAGAGAGGATATCTCCATATTTTCTAGGAAGGGATTGAAAGCATGGCAGAAGTCATGCTGAATCATCCCTCATCCTATAGGTGTCGGCCGGCGACTGGAGGGGAAGTCACTTCATTATGGGAGAGTGTGTCTCCGCATTTCTAGGGAAGTGATTGAGCTGACAAGTCATGGAGACCTTATCAGGCCAAAGTTTGGATAAGGCTTGTCCGAGGTGGACTGAGATGTTGACATATGCTTTGAGATAAAGACTTGGGGTTGGGGCTGAGTTCTCAACTTAATCGGCAGCAGGAAATGTCCCTCTAGTTGTTTCTGTGAAATTCCTAGTGAGTGGTCAAGTGCCCTAAGTATCCTCGTTAAACAGGCAAACCTCATATGACAAACGAACCTCGTCGAATGAGCGAACATCGTCAAACATGCAAACCTCGTATGACAGACGAACCTCATCGAACGAGTGAACCTCGTCAAACAGACGAACTTCGTATGAAAGACAAACCTCATCGAACGAGCGAACCTTATCAAACAGGCGAAGCTCGTATGACAGACGAACCTTATCGAACAAGAGGAACCTCATCTGATTTTGAGAACGCTAGGGTCACACCCTCGTGTGAATATGTAGATCGTCCGTATGCTACGAAGCAGCCTGTGGGGTAGCCTTCGTGGCAACCAATGTGGCGCCACCTCGTCCCGATGCCTTCGTGCAAAATGCATCTAACAAAGCGCCTCAGCCCGATTAGCCCCGATCCCCGGCCCATTGGCCAACGACCCACGGCCCACTAGAATTTATGAGAGATTAATTCAAATAAAACACTTCTCGGCTTACTGTTGGCAAGCCTCAAAGAAGGGACCTTTTGAAACACCAAAATATTAACTCTCCACTATACTACTAAGCATTTATGAAAAGTACTTGCAGTTAATATATATAGTTTGAAAACTCATTTTGGAAAGCGGTTTTGACCAAAAAATCCAACACTTCAAAGTTCTCATTCAAAAATCTTACTAGGCCAAGGAACCACAATTTTTGTGCAGTGAACTGAAGTGTTTTGAAACTTTATTAAGTGTTTGGTTCCATGACATTATTGTCTAACTTCATGTTTCAGGTTCTTGCCTCTTTCATTCAAGCTTCATGTTGATATCACATCTCATTGAGGCTTTGAAATATATATAAGAAAAAACTGATAGGTCATTTTGTCATCTTACCATTATATCATCCTGATTCATAAGGTTACTTGTATGTACATTCATGTTCTACCTGTCTCTATTCTTTTATTGGTTCGCTTGTAAATTTCATTCGTGCATGTACAAGAAATACACTTAACTTCTTGTGTTACTTTTTAAGGCCATCCAAATACCACTACAACAACAACAGCAACAAGGAAGAAAAAAAATTTGTTTCCAACATATATATGACAAATGTTGAGCATTAGTGAATTTCGTATCCCTTCTGTCTTTAACTTCAAAATGAGAACATGAATTTAGAAAAATCATTGAAGATAAAAAATATTTATACACACTCAATCTCAATCATATCATTCACATTGTATATATAAATAGGGGTGGGGCAGCCAGACGTAGCTCACCCAGGCTAGCCCGTGCGGGCCCATTGGCAGGGCCAGTTAGCTCGTGCCTCGTGGCTCCTGAGACAAGCGGGTCATTTTTAACCTCTTATTTTCAAACTTAGAGCTCCACCTAGCTCACTTGTGGGTTCAAAAAGAAGTGGTACGAGTCATATCATGGGCTGACCTAACTATCTCACTATTTTTTTGGTTTTTTTGTTTGTAATAGTTTTCTAAGTATTATTAACATGTAAAAACTACATGTGATTAACAAATTGAAGATCTAACCACTATGAGAAATGGGAAAAAATTATTAGGTAAAATTTCATATTTGTATACATTGGTAGAGGAAAAGATCACAAACATAGAGGTTCAACATGATTTGCATTAAATCCTACATCCACGAATAGTAAATAATTGCTTCTTTCGTTTAAATAAAATATAAGAAAAGAAATTATAACAAACTGTAATAAAATTGTTTGTATATTAAAAAGAAAACTTAACTTGGATAGACCCACAGTAAGGATCTAGCGAGCCAACCGCCCACATACAAGCCCAGCTTGCTTGTGGGCTTCATGGATCGAGCAAGCTATTGCTCCGCACGGGGAAGGGTTGACCCATCCTAAACCGGTAGCCTACTACTGTAGCGGGTTGAATCTGACCAACCTTGCATCACGCTAAATCGGGTCGAGCCCAAACATGAGTCGGACTACCTAGGTCCCTACCCTATGTATAAATACTTTCACAGTCTAGTCCTCTTTCATGTGTAGGTTAAATTTTATTAAGGTTTTTTTATATTAGTTCCTTAAATATTTCATATTTTGAAATTAGCCTCTCAAAATCATTGGAACTGCTAATAGGTGCCCAATTCTTATATGTTGTTTCAAATTAATTCTCTATTTGCTCTTGATTGGTGGCATTAATTTCAAAATAACTTCAGAATTTAGGGTCCTAATAGCAATTTCAATAATTTTAGGCACTGACTTCATAATAACTTAGGACTATGAAACCTAATAGCAATTTCAATGATTTGAGGAATTAATTTCAAAATATAAACAGACTAATATCAACAAATCCTTCAAAATATTTGTTGGAATTATGTCTTTGATTCTTTGTATAACTTCATGAGAATTAGATAGGATTAGAGATCTATCATGATTAGGAGATTGTGTTTCATCATGATTTAAAGTTTGAATCCTATTCTAATTAGGAAGTTAGGCTAGAGACAGGATTTTGGTTTTTCTATATATATATTCTTTTATTGTTGGAAGAAAAACCAAGGAGAAGAGAGAGAGCTAATATTTTGTAATTTAGGTTAGCAAAGGGTGTATCCTGATTTAAAAATATTATGCGAGAGGCGAGGGTTTCGTAGTCTTTGTCTGTTCAAAAGATTGTAAGGAGTGGGTTTTAGAGAGAATATGAGAGTTGATTATGTATGTGAGATTGAGAGATTGAAAGATGAGAGTTGAATGGTTCCTCTTGTAGTTCTCTCTGATACATAGTGGATTTGTCGTATTATTGCCCCATGGACGTAGTCAAAGTTGGTCGACCGAACCACATAAATCTTAGTGTTCTTTCTTGTTAATTGTGGTTGTTTTATATCTTATTGATTGTGGGTTGGCTTCCGAGTTGCGCAGATCGTAGTAGGCGGGAAGATTAAAATTCCCCAGCAAGTGGTATCAAAGCAACGATGATGGATCCGGGAGCGTGTTCGCAAGATAGATGTCGTACAAAAGTGAAGATCGGTGGTGTTACAAAAATTAAGATGAAGAAAAAGGAAAAAAAAGGAAGGTACTATAGCAGTGGGAACACTGTAGCAACGGGAACACTGTTTGGGTGAGGGTATGGTTAAAAAATTATTAAATTAAATCCAACAGTGCAGATTAATTTTCTTCTGATCGAGGGTTTGGAGGCGGATTTTGACGATCCAGGAATTGATTTCTAGGTTCTAGAGTGCTCTTAATGAGATGGGATGGTCTAATTTTTTAGATTATGCTCACACTAGTAACAAAGTGTAGAAAAGTTCTGATGGTGGTAACAAGATAAATCTGATGGCAGATAGGGCACACGAGCATGCGATGGAGCTTGCAAGCGGGCACGACTGAGTGGCACACTGGGAGATAGTGATGGTGGCATTGGACTTAAAGATGATAAGCGCCCCATATTCGGTCCAAGCCAAGTGATTGAGGAGATGGAGGCATCTGGCTCGTAGTGTGAAGTAAGAGAGGTGTTCACTGATATGATTCGAGACGAGCGATGCAGGTGGAGTACGAGGACAACAAGTGGGGGAATGCTACCGTCAAGTTTAGTTTGGGAGGAGAAGCATGCTTGATTTTCTTCTAATGTTAGAGATGGTGAAGATCTCTTGGTGCGCACAAGAGAGGTGGAGGCTCCACAACGAGACAAATATAAGTGAGGATCATAGGGCATCTAGTTGGAGTGCTGGTGCTTTGATTTGAAGTGCGAAAGAAATAGAAGACTCTAGCGGGAGAGGTAAAGTTTCAAGACGACGATGATATGTCTTCAATGGAGTTTGGGAATCAAATCTAAGGTGGAGATTGTTGGAATTATGTTTTTGATTCTTTGTATAATTTCATGAGAATTAGATAGGGTTAGAGATCTATCATGATTAGGAGATTGGGTTTTATCATGATTAGGAGTTTGAATCCTATTCTAATTAGGAAGTTAGGCTAGAGATAGGATTTTGGTTTTCCTATATATATTCTTCTATTATTGGAGAAAAAGCCAAGGAGAAGAGAGAGAGAAAGCTAATATTTTGTAATATAAGGTTAGCAGAGGGCGTAGCCTGATTCAAAAATATTGTGCGAGAGGCGAGAGTTTCGTAGTTTTTGTCCGTGCAAAAGATTAAAATGTTTGGAGAGGGTTTCGCAGTCTTTGTCATTTCAAAAGATTGTAAGGAGTGTGTTTTGGAGAGAATATGAGAGTTGATTATGTATGTGAGGTTGAGAGTTTGAGAGACGAGAATTGAGTGGTTCCTCTTGTAGTTCTCCCTGATACATAGTGGATTTATCGTATTGTTACCCCATGGACGTAGTCGAAGTTGGTCGACCGAACTACGTAAATCTCGGTGTTCTTTCTTCTTGATTGTGGTTGTTTTATATCTTGTTGGTTATGGGTTAGATTCTGAGTTGTGCAGACCATAGCAGGCGAGGAGACTAAAATCCCGAACAATATTGACATATTTGTTAAAGATATTAGGCACATATTTCGAAAGACAATCCCAACACAAAACAAAGCGATAAAAAGTTAGGTGTGCAAACGCTTCTATCTATTCAAATGATTGTAGCTCAATTTGTTATTTTTCTTTTAGACCTATGCTAATGTGTTGTACAAATCAAGACACACATATGAAAGATAACTCACGTATATGAAGGCAAAATAGAGAGGGAAAAAAGGTAGACGGATAAGCGGTTTTATCCATTTAAATTGATTGTAGCTCAACTCGATCATTCTATTTGCAATGAGACTCATGACTCATGACATGACAAAATGGGTGGCTAATGTGTTGTTTCTATTCTTACTATTCCAAGGTTTTGAGCATGTGGATGGTGCGAGGATTTGATGTATCATGTGTTTTGAAAGAAAACCATAAATCTCATGTTATTAAATGCACTAACCAATTTTTTGTTTTCCAATCTAATAAGTTCTTTTTCCATGTATCCTTCTAAAATTGTTTAATATGTTTGTATTTCAACTTGGGTGCCAAAACCTCTAATGTCATGATTTATTAACTAAAACTGAATGATCGAGATTGGTAAGGCATGGAACATGTCGATAAAATGGGAAGAAAATTTGTGGTTGGAAGCAAGGAATAAGGTAACCAAATGTTAGAGATGAAGAAGGAAATTTGGAAATGATATAGGGAAAGTTTGTTTTTCAACCTTGGACTAGGGATATTATATTCCCTAGACTATATTGCCAAGACTATATTATTCTAGGACTATTTTAGTTTAAACTCATGTTTAATTTCACAAAGACTAATTTAAATTGAATTATCATTTATTTTTAGGGGGATTATGACTATTCAAGCTAATATCATAACCAGAATGATCTTTTTGCCCTCAAGTCAACTAACAGCGCATGAATGCATCTGTTTGGGGAAAAAATTAAAATTTGACCATGAGCTTGTCTAAAAATAGACATACCGCATTGTACCTAGGGGTGTCCAAAAAGCCCGGGCCCGGTGTCCGGCCCGGTGTCCGGCCCGGGCCCGGCCCGGACGTGCCCGGACCCGGGCCCGGCCCGGGCCCGGAAACCCGGGCCAAAACCGGGTCCGGGCCCGGGTCCGGGTCCGGTCTTTGGCGCCCGGTCCGGGCCCGGCCCGGGCCCGGAATAGTAATTTTTTTTAAATTTTTAAATTTTTATGTGTCATATATGTATATATATCTCTATAATATTTATATATATATAATATATATATATATATATAATATTTTTATATATGTATAAGTATATATATATGTATTAATATATAATTATATATAACTATGCTCTCTCTAGTCTCTTATATATGTATAATATATATATATTCTCTCTCTCTCTCTCTCAATATATATAGAAGTATACTCTCTCTTATATATATATAATATATGTATAAGTATATAGAAGTATACTCTCTCTTATATATATATAATATATGTATAAGTATATATAAGTATACTTTCTCTTATATAAGTGTATATTAATATATATGTATAACTGTATAAGTATACTCTCTCTTGTATATGTATGTGTATACTCTCTATGTATAGGTATATATAAGTATATTCTCTCTTATATAAGTATATATGTATAAGTATACTCTCTCTTATATATGTATAATATATGTATGTATGTATATACACACACACACTCTCTCTCTCTCTCATATATATATATGTACATATATTCTATACTCTCATACTCTCTCTCTCTCTCTCTCTCTCTCTCTTAGTATATAAGTATACTCTCTCTTATATATGTATAATGTATGTATAAGTATATACAAGTATACTCTCTCTTATATATGTATGAGTATATATAAATATACTTATATGTGTATATTATAGAATTAAAGTTATAAATATATAATTTATATTTTTATATATTTATGTATAATACAATTTGTTTATATAATTTCTATAAGTATTTACAATTTGTTTATGTATAATATATTTATATATGTGTGTATATATATGTATACATATACATATATTGAATTTCATGAATACTTTGAGCTACTTAGTCTAGTGGTAAAATTTAGGAGTTTAGAGTGAAGGTTAGTGGTTCAAATCCTAGTCACAACATATATATTTAGGAGTCTTTGATTGGACATTGGGCCTCTTTGAATTCTACAATTATTTTTAATTTTGTTTGTTCCTATAAATTCTATAATTATTTTATATTACTTTAATTTCTATAACTTTTAATATTTGTAATTAAATAATTATAGTTGATTAATAATATGTTTTTATCAAAAATGTGTTTATTTTTTTGATTTAGATTTTTGTAAAAAGCGAAAAAAATAAAAAAAATAAAAAAACAAAAAAAACCGGGCCGGCCCGGTGTCCGGCCCGGTTTGGCCCGGGCCCGGGCCCGGGCCCGGCCCGGGGCAACCGGGCCCGGGTCCGGGTTTGGGTTTTGCCCGGCCCGGGCCCGGTTTTCCGGACCGGGCCGGGCCGGGCCGGCCCGGATGGACACCCCTAATTGTACCTATCATGATACAAAAAAATCCTATTCAGTTAAAAAATAAAGTCGTGAAAAATGATAACAATGAATTAAACATGAAATTCTTCAACAAAAAGTATCAAACAATACTTGAACATCATCTACTAAGAAAAAGATATAAAATAAACAGTACTAAAGTATTAACAAATGATATAACTTAGTTTGATGAATAACAAATCTTCATATTGGTCTAATATATATTTAAGATAATTTGTGCAGTTTTATACAGGTAAGAATCGATATTGAGAACAAATGGAAGAAGTTTTAGCTCAACATAGTGTTTTTCAATTCTTTTTCCATCGATAAGTCGAATGCCCATCAATGAACCTTGGTTCTTATTGATGAAACTGGACCTGATTCATCAATCAACAACTTTAAATTGATGGCAAATTTTTTAGAGGACCTCATCTATTGATTGATAATCGAGAAAGAATTATTGAGCAGGAAGGCTTGATTGTATTCCTTCATGAACCAGGGATATATACAAGTTACATTGTACAAATATAGTATGGAATAATATAATTATTCCAGCATATTCACTATCTTAATAAGATATATATGTGGCGCGCCGTGCGGAATCGTGCTCGACATCCAAACGAGTCGATGAGCGAAGAGAGAAGAGAACCAAACCAAATTACGAGTGCAATCCACCAAAATACGAAACAAATCAAATCAAACACAGAGATTTACGTGGTTCGGTAATTTCCTACATCCACGGGGAGAGGATGCAGATATTTCACTATATGGAGGAGAAATACAACGGGTTACAACTCATAAAATCACTCAAATATAATCCTAACCAAAGCTCTCAACTCCCTCACAATATCTCCCTCTCAAAGTGCTTAAAACAATGCTAATTCTCTCCTTAAGAAACCCTAAAAACATGTTTTTACTTATAACAAAACACAATCCTAAACATGGTGGGAACCTAAAAACGAGTTTGTCATACCGGGGTGCGGCACGCACCACACCCCTGAAAATAGGGCAGATTCCACCACACTCATGATAATAGGGATAGATTCTGCCACACCTGGGTGTGGTAGACACCACACCCCTATCGAATCTTCATGTTTGTCAACACTTTGAATAATTTGACGTCGTTTTCTACAATTCTCCACTTCGGCGAAGTGTTTTCAAAACTGAGTCGATACCAACATGAGCACTAATACATCGTCTCACCAAATGCGGTTGCACCAATGTGGTTGCCTATGTACCCCCACTCCTAAGGGATCAAGCCGCTCGTAGTTCATCCAAATAGCCATGAATGACCTCAACAATCATGAATTTGCAATAAGTTTCTACAATGATCGAACTTGTTGCTCGGAACCACCTTTGTGAGAATATCTGCTGGATTATCTTTCGTGTGGACTTTCATAATCTTCACATCTCCATCTTCAAGAACATCTTGAATGAAGTGATAACGAACGTCAATGTGCTTCTTTCTCGCATGAAAACTCTAATTCTTCACCATATAGATAGCACTCATGCTATCACAATAAATAATGACGGATCGCTGCGTAACACCAAGATCCTCCAAAAGTCCTCGAAGCCAAATAACCTCCTTAACAGCCTACGTAATCTCCATATACTCTACCTCTATCGTAGATAAAGCAACCGTAGACTGTAAGGTGCATCTCTAACCCACCGACGCATGGGTCAAAGTGAACACATATCCCGTAGTAGACTGGCATTTATCTAAATCTCCAACGTAATCTGAATCTACGTATCCAATACATAGCTGCCCACTACTAGTGTTCCGCTTAAAAACCAAACCATTATTGAGAGTACCTCGAATGTACCTCAAAATCCATCTTACAACATCCCAATGACCCGGACCTGGGTTGTGCATGTATTTAGAAACTATGCTCACTGTTTGCGATAAATCCAACCACGTACAAACCATGGTGTACATCAAACTACCAACTACAATCACATATAGAGTCTTCGACATCAACTCTCAATCTTCAACTGTCTTCGGTTAAAGGTCAGCTGAAAGCTTCAAATAGGCTCCCAATGATACACTAACTGGCTTCATTTTCATGCTCACATTGAACCGCAGTAGAACCTTTTTTAAATAAGTCAAATGTGTCAAACAAATTCTGCCCTTGTCTCTGTCTCTACCGATCTCCATCCCCAAAATGCGTACAGCTTCACCCAAATCCTTTATCTCGAACTCGCTCAAAAGCTGAATCTTTAATCTATCTATCGAGGATCTGGAAGTAGAAGCAACTAACATATCATCGACATAAAGCAATAAATAAATGTACGCACCTCTATTCAACTAGCAGTAGTACACGTAAGGATCAAATTGGCTCCTAATGTACGAATGACCGATCATGAACCCATCGAATCGCTTATACCACTGTCGAGGATATTGCTTCAAATCGTATAGCGATTTCTTTAATCTATAAACCAATTTATCCTTCCCTACAGCTCGGAATCCCAATGGCTGAGTCATATAGATTTATTCATCAAGATCACCATGAAGAAATGTTGTTTTTACATCTAACTGATATAACTCTCAACCATACTGTGCCACCAAAACTAGCAAAATCTGAATCGAAAATGCTTCACCATATGAGAGAAAACCTTATCATAATCAATACCTTCCTTCTGTGTATAGCCCTTCATAAGCAACCTAGCTTTTAACCTCATGAGAGTACCTTCAATACCCTCCTTCTTCGTATATACTCATTTGCAACCAATTGTCTTCTGTCCTTTTAGAAGCTCGACAAGCTCTCATGGTCGTTCCTATGAAGAGACTCCATCTCCTTCTATATAGCCACTTGCTACAGAGCATCCTCTAAACTCTGTTTGGCCTCTCTAAATATAGTAAGAATCATCTCATTGACACTCTCCACCGAAAATGTATACGCAACAACTGTGTCTGTATACCTCGCTGTCATCAGTATGTCTCTCCTCTGTCTCTAAACCGTAATAGAATCCTGAACCTGAGACGTCGGTCCCTGATCCTACTCAACTGTACCTGTATCATCCAAATCATCATCGTACTCACCTGGCGTCACCTCAGTCGGCACTCTAATGGATACAATCTCATCTAGATAATGTAGAGCTGCATCAATCTTCACCACCTGTGATGTCTCCAATATCAGGTCACTCTCAACCTGATGAGAGCTGGGAAGCTTCAAGATAGAAGCCTCATCGAATGTGACATCTCTACTCAACATAATCTTCTTATCAACTGGATCTCAAAGCTTGTATCTCTTGACACCACGCTTGAATCCCATAAATATGATCTTTCCTATCTCGAGGTTCCAATTTATCTGCTCTAACATGATAAAATACAAGTACCCAAATACCTTGAGCTAATCATAGTCGTGTGCTGGCTCTCCCAATCACATCTCCATAGGGGTCTTCTCCTCAATCGCAGATAAAGATAGCCTATTAATGAGGTAGCTTGCATAAGAAAGTGCCTCAGCCAAAAAGATCTTCTCCAAACCACTCTGCGATAATAAATATTAGACCTTCTCTAGCAAAGACTGATTCAACCTTTCTACCACCCCATTCTGCTATGGTGTGTGGCTAACTGTGAAGTGCCTATCTATGCCCTCGTCTCGACATAGCTGCTAAAAGGGGTCAGCAGTATACTCACCGCCGTTGTTGGATCACAACGTCTTGATCTTTCTTCCAGTCTGTAATTCTAATCTGTTCTTTCACTCCATAAATATCTTTAGGACTTCACTCTTCTTCATCATAGTGTACACCCAACAACGCCTAGAATAGTCATCTATAAACATAATGAATCAATGTCGACCACCAAGTGATGTCGTCTTGGTGGAACCCAAAACATCTGTGTGCATGTAGTCCAAGATGCCCCTCATTCTATGGATGACTGTCCCGAACTTCACCTTCGTCCTCTTGCTAAGAATACAATACTCACAAAACTCAACTTTCCTACTTTTGGCTCCCTTCAATAGTCCTTTCTTACACAAAGCTTGTAGTGACTTTTCACTTGTGTTCCCCAACTTATAGTGCCAAAGCCTGCTTGCATCCGCCTCTGAAATAGCTAAAGCTACCTGGCCAATCTCGATGCTCCCCTTCAGATAATACAAATTCCTACCGTGGACTCCCTTCATCACCATCAAAGATCCCTTAGTAATATTGCTATAGCGTTCTTAAAGATCACCTTGAATCCCTTCGCCTCCAAAGTTCCAACTAAAATAAGATTCTTTTTTAACTAAGGAACAAATCTCACTTCATTCAATTTACGAACTACTCCATTGTGCATCTGAATCCTAATGGTACCTATCCCACAAATGCCACAAGATTAATCATTTCTCATGACTACCACGCCCCCTATCAAGTTTTTCGAACGATGCAAACCAATCTCGTCGGGGAGTCAGATGATAAGTAGCACTAGAATCAAGCATCCAATCGATGCATCCACATAGTTCACCTCTAGAGTAATCAATAGAGAAAAGTATGAATCATCGGAATCATCACATCTCACGACGTACACCTCATTGGCCTTTAGGCCCTTCTTCTTGCTATTCTCCTTCTCCTTGAGCTTCAGGCAATCTCTCTTCTAATGTCCTTGTTCCTTGTAGAATGCACATTGGTTCTTCACTAACTGATGGTGGCCCCTTGACATTGACTTGCTCCTATTACCACCTCTCATATATGGACTTCTACCTCTCGTCGACAAGGCCTCTCCTGAAGTGCTAGCACGAGAAGTCTCTTTGTCCTTCCTCCTCAAATTGTAATTTGTCATTGCATTGTCACTTCACTATAGGTGATGGAAGATCTACCATTCAACAAAGTGAGCATGAATATATCATACTCCTCATCAGGTAAGGATCCCAACAAAATAATCACCTTGTACTCGTCCGTTATCTTCTCATCCATGTTTGCCAAGTCCGATAATAAATTTGTATAGTTGTTCACATGAGCCGCAAGTGAGGTGCCTCTGGACATTTGGAATCTGAATAATCTCTGCAGTAAGTGCAATCGATTCTCAACACTCTTCGTAAGGTACTTATTGTTAAGAATCTCCTATATTTTCATCGCAGACATCACACCAATCACATCATATTTCACCTCTTGTTCCAAATAAGATCTAATCACCCCACAAGTGTTCCTATTTATCTTGTCTCATATTCCCTCATTATATTTCGGTGGCCTCTCATAGACTATAATGGTCTCTTCCAAATTTTGAGCATTTAGAGTGTCATGTACATCGCTCATCCACAAACCAAAATTGATTTTACCGTGATACTTCACCACACTAATCTTAGTGTTTTGAAATCCAATCTGAACTATACTCACCATCATCTTGTTGCTTTCACTGTTTGGGTCAAAAGTTAATGTTTTCATTTCCTTGAATCTATTACAACTTTGATCGTTACAATAAACTCAAATAAACAAGAAAAGTAGATCTTTTTATAAGATCGACTTAACAATAAAAATAAAATAATACAACTCTTGTCAAATAGTGCAACGAACGTTTATCACCCGCTGTTTGTGTGGGAACTTCACCTTTGTCGGGGACGTTAATATCCATGGACCACCACGGATCAGATCCGGTTGACAGAAGATTGACAGAGCTCCTACTTTACCAAGGAAATATTCGTTTGAAGCTCTGAAATCGACCAAGCAAAATCAGTAGCTCTTCTCGAGATTAAGACCAAGCCTAATCTTGAGGAACAGACGGACGGGGCTTCAGATCTCTCGAACGCTCCCTCTTTATGTTGAAGAACTTCACCGAGATCAGTTGGCCTCCTCTGAAATTCGTGCTCCTTTGACTCCTCAATCTGACAGCACCACGTCCTCTTGATAATATTCCACCCCTCTAAAATGAGTCTCTAAGCTTGTATTTATAGGCTTCAGTTGGGGGATTTCGGATAAGAATGATGGATTTGACCTTATCTTCAGTTAATAACGGTCTAACCACGTTTATAGATGATATCTAAGCAGTTAAGAACCTATGGAATAGAATAAATAGATTGAAATAGCCTAAAACGTATTTTAGAGGTTACATATAGTTATGGATGTGAGACGGACTGATGTGACCCGCATGGGCGCGGGTCGGATGGATCCGACCCGCCACCGCGCGGGTCAGTTTGAGACATCTTCGGTATTTTAGTCTTAAGTCTTTCATCCGACCTCGGGTTGAGCTGGTTCAAGATGTGTTGGAGAGCTAACGAAGATACCTATAACTTTTATCTTTTGAGTTTTCTCAGATTCAAATTGTAGAATGGTCTAAATTCATCTTCTTTTTGCAATCCACTTTGAGGTGTTCGACACTTTCTGACTTCTCCGGACTTATATTGTGTATTTCATCATTCCGTTGACTTGCATGCTTTGTTAACTTATTTCATATACTCGTTAGGTTCTTTATGGCACTTGGAACTAACCGACGCGTGCGAGCTGACCGACAGGTGTGACGGTCAATTAGAGGTGGCCGGTGAGCGCACGAGACACAGTTGGTTCGCCATTCCGGTTCACGTTCGTCATCTTCTCTCCGTCTCAAGCTATGTGTGGACACCTATAGGTATTTTTAGATGCCTACAGATACCCCCTCCAAAGTATTTTAAACTCATTCTTTTATAAAAGAGTCTGGAAGACTTTGGATAAGATAGGCCCTTACCTCAATCTCGTAGAGGGATCTGTGAATTGCTTCAATTCTTGACTTCTTCAGTCTTCAGTTTATTCAGTATTTTGTCGAATAGATGAAGTTCTTCTGGCACTGTGTTTATCGTCTGACCGTTGTCGAAGTCTTAAAATGAAGTTGCTGCGTAAGTTTTTGAATCTATGAGTTGACTTTGAACTGATCATCTTCGTCAGAAATTCATATCTGAATGCAATTGAACTCCCTGGAATCATCCTTTGCCTTATTTTGACAAAATTATAGATGTGTTGACCGGCATCGACCTTTACTATAACGCGTTGTTCAGCATTGACTTTTGTTATAATGCGTTGACTAGCGTTAACACAGTTTATACCCGTACGTTTGCTGGAGTCTACACAGTTTAAGCTCTTAAGGCATTGGAGCGTGACGGTCCCAAATACTGAGGCTGCAGGACCAACTTGTTAAAGCTGATTCATCTGTATGTATGGATCTTATCCTGATGTTATTGGATGCTCAAGTTACGAGACCAACTAATGGAGCTGATGCGTCAATGACTCGTATTTATAGAATTTTTGGCAAATTCTCAGCCATCAACGAGTTTGATTAGCCTTTACCGACTACCGTTTGAGTCGAGCTAGCATGCAGATTGTTTAAATCCGTTCTGCACGTAACGTTATGCTAAAAGAGTTAACTCTTGTAGTGCTATGATATTAAATATGTAGACTTCATCTTTCTTACGGGAATAGACTATCCGGCGACGTGTGTTAGACATAGACTTAGAATTTTTGGCAAATCCTCAGCCATCAATGGATTTGACGTGCCTTTACCGATTATCGTTTGAATCGGGCTTGCATGCGGATTGTTTAAGTCCGTTCCGCATGTGACATTGTGCTAAAAGAGTTAACTCTTTTAGTGCTACGATATTAAACACGTAGACTTTGTCTTTCTTACGAGAATAGACTACCCGACAACGCGTGTTAGACGCTGACTTATCCCTACTTAAGCTTCGGGATGAAATTCTCCAGACTTAGATTCTGGTGTCTTCTTCAATCGGTGAAAGACTAAACCGGCAACGCGTGTTAGGCGTTGACTTATCCCTTCTTAGAATTCGGGATAAAATTCCCCGTGCATGTGAAGCACGGATTTTGGTGTTATGAATAACAACCTGCCATAATATCGAATATGTGGGCTTTTGTCTTTTTTACGGTCAAAGACTAACCGGCAACACGTGTTAGGTGCTGACTTTCCCTACTTAGGCTTCAAGATAAAATTCCCCAGACTGGAATTCTGGTATCTTCTTCAATCGGTGAAAGACTAAACCGGCAACGCATGTTAGGCGCTGACCTATCCCTTCTTAGGCTTCGGGATAAAATTCCTCATGCGTGTGAAGCACGGATTTTGGTGTTATGAATAACAACCAGCCATAATTTTGAATATGTAGGCTTTTATCTTTTTTATGGTCAAATACTAACCGACAACGCGTATTAGGCACTGACTTATCCCCACTTAGGCTTCGGGATAAAATTCCCCAGACTGGACTTCTAGTGTCTTTTTCAATCGGTGAAAGACTAAACCGGCAACGCGTGTTAGGCACTGACCTATCCCTTCTTAGGCTTCGGGATAAAATTCCCCGTGCGTGTGAAGTACGGATTTTGGTGTTATGAATAACAACCTACCACAATATCGTATATGTGGGCTTTTATCTTTTTATAGTCAAAGACTAATCGGTAACGCGTGTTAGGCGCTGACTTATCCCTACTTAGGCTTCGGGATAAAATTCTCCAGACTAGAATTCTGGTGTCTTTTTCAATCGGTGAAAGACTAAACCGACAACGCGTGTTAGGCGTTGACTTATCCCTACTTAGGATTCAGGATAAAATTCCTCATGCGTGTAAGGCACGTATTATAGAGTTGAAGGATTGTGTCTTCTCTTGGGGCAAAGACGTGTTAGGTCTCATGTTATGAGCCTACATCTTCTAATCTTGTTTTAATGATTACAAACAATTCCTAATATTGTTTGTCTAGTGTTTATATTTCTTATTAGGTATTCTAGACAAACAATGTGTTGGAGGATGGATGGAATTGCGCATTCACGATCATATCCAATGGAGGTTGGCGGAGTAGTGGTTGAAGCCTTGCAATTCATGATAAAGATCCAAGTCAAGCTTCATCCATGATTACCAACACAAGCTTATTGAAGATCAAGATTGCTTGGGTAATTTAGTTTTAGGTTTTATATTATGTGTGTTAGTACCTTAAGCTCAATTATATACACACATACACATTTCGTTTTGGTTTTTGTATATATATATATATATATATAGTGATATATACATATATGGTTTGGTTTAATAGTTTTTCAAGTTTTAATATGAAACAATTGAATATAATTGAAAATACATATTTGTTTCATATTTATATGCCTACATATGATTTCATCATTATCAAGTCTATTTTATTCAATGAAATCATGTCTTAGTGCATTATATGTGTATTTTGTTAAAATACTATTTTGTTTCATGTTTTCGTTTAGCTATACAGATATGAAATAATATATATCCTCATATATACTTTTATATGTTTCATATTCTATTGCATTTGGAAAAACATTGTGTTTTTGGTTTGTATGGTTTATAGACTTAACAACGATAGTTTATACTTTTTATCAAGTCTATAAAATCTGTTTACAAAGTTTCAAAACTTGGTTTATGTCAAAACATCAAAATTCAAATATCTCATGTTCTCATGTTTTGGACATATTTGCAAAATAATGATATTTTAGTTTTGGGAAGTGATATTCCAAAAATTCTTTTTGTAACATGTTTATTATCATGTTTATAAACATTTCCCAAAGTTTTACATTTTTCTGAATTTATTTGATATTTTTAAACCCTGTTTTAAGTTGACATGTACTGTTTAAAACAGGCTGTGTGCATGTCATGAGTCGACTCATGAACAGTGACGAGTCGACTGTAGACGGTAAAAATTATCGTGGTGGATTAGTGAACGAATTCGCCCGCAGAACAGAGCCACCCTCTCTTAGGTAAAGAGCCTACTGTAGCCACCAAAGGGGTTCGCTGACACACGAGTCCCACATTGGCCGCACACGCCAAATCACATGGGCTCACCAGCAAGGCGAATCCGCCTTCATTAGCTAAATCCGCCCGCAAGGGAGGTACTCAAATCCGCCCTCATTTGCCAAAACCACTTGATCCATGTCTGCCTACGTGGGCCGAAGGCCGGGTTTCCAGGGACAACCCTTCCCTGCTTCCCCCGAGGCGAGAGGAGGAGAGTACAGTGTCCCAGGTCCGTCAGATGGCCGCCCGCGGCTCAAGCGAACAAACAGGCGCCGGACCGGCCTGCATACTCATAAATACGGGTCACCTCACCCATCAAGAGGAAGAGCCGAAGCCGTCGGCGCGCCGCAAGCTATCTGGAACTAGCTCTGACGCGAGACGTCCATTCTCCCGTCCCTATTCAGACATAGGAAGAAGGGAGGAGGCACCACACCCCAGGACCGCCGGAGGGTCACTCGGTACTTCGCCGCACAAGTGAGCGGACAGTTACCAGAGCCATCGGCGTCCACATAAATGCAGCTTACCTCACTCCAAGCAAGAGGTGAGAGCCACCGGCGCTCAAGGAACTGGCCAGACCCACTTGAGTGTCTGGCAGCCGCTGTCACGAGTACGAGGAGGGACTTTCCCACTCCTACACGACTCCGTGCGTTGTATTCCCTAAAGTTTATAGGCTTTCTTGACACAACACGTCGTCCCACCAACCACCGCTTGTTGTGCAGGGGGACAATAGGATGTCTTTGAACAGTGTATGGTCACATCCCATAATTCAAGGAGCAGCCAAACTGTCTCTCTCCCATTTAAGAGCTTCTTACAGCAACCTTAGAGGGGATCGGAAAAAGATCAAAAGATCATCATCGGCCAAGAGATCAAGAGATCAACTGATCAACTAAAGGCGGATCAAAGGAAGAGGATCGACGAAGAGCTCCTTGCATACTCTTGCACCGCAGCACCGTCTCCTCGTTCCGAGCTCCGATCACCGACGAACTAGAGGATTCGAACTCCTTCAACTCGAGCTTCTACTGAGTACTGAAGCTCTCCCCAGCAACCTCGGTCGAACCGTCCAAGGGAAGCAGACTCGGCGCAAGCACCGAGCGAAGCATCCTGTAGCTACCTTAAAGTCCCCACACTAAACAAAGAGGGCATTCCCTCTGCTTCTGTTGTAATTCAGATTGATTTAGTTTGTAATAAGCTTTCTTATCAATACAAACAAAATCCTCCCCTTTCCCGGGAAAATCAGAAATTTACACATACAGAAGATGGCGACCACAGTGGGAGCAGCTGTTTCCTCAAACGAAATGGTGGTAGCTCAGTTCGACGAGGTTGCTGTTGGGACGACGGTGGAGTCCCTAGAGATCGAGTTCGATCAGGCTAAGTACGAAGAGTACTTGTCTTCCTCCTCCTCCGGTGGCGAAGCGTCCCGCAAGCGCCACAGAGTTATGCGTCGGAGCTGACCTCAGACGGTCAAAGCCCCCGCAGACTCTACCCCAGTCTCGACAGGGAAACCCGTCCCCAAGTCTCTCGAGGCCAAGTCCCAGACTGAGAACATGGGGGGAGGGTCTACCAAGTGGGTCGCCAAACGACCCTCGGTAACACCCATCCTTAAAAATACACCGGTTCGTTCCGGCACAAAACACGCTGCTACCGCCCGCGCGGATGCTCTCTCCGCTGGAAGAGCTAATCCACGGCAACGGCAGGCGCTTGTTGGGCAAAAAGCCCAAACCTCCGCTTCACACAACGGCCCGAATTCCCGTACGGGCCCGAGAAGCATCAGACCAGAGGGCAACTCGCCCAATATCGGGAAGCCCTCCAAATCAGGAGCGCCAACCGAGACGGATGGGGCCACCCGCTCAGGTGGACTTCGCTTTTCAGGTCATATCCCTGACGCGAACAAAACACCTCGAGCAAGTGGGACTATCACGATAGGCGAATCCTCGAAGGCTGGCGAGCCTCGCCATAATCCTTTGGCGGATAAACGCAAAGACAAAGAAGTGGTTGACACTTCGCGGACCCGCTCGTTCAAACGAAGGGCTGGAACTCGCCTACACGCTGGAGTTCGCCCGAACGCGAAAACTTGCCCGTCAAGGCGAGACCGCCTGACTCCAACACCACAACATTCCACCCATTGTGCACTAGAGAGTACATCCAGAGAGCTCTCGGGTACTCACCCAAGCGATCCTTCCGATGCTGGGGGTTGTCACCAACCACCCGCAGGGGATCTCCGAGAACATTTAACTCGCAAACGCACTATACAAGAGGCGAGTCCCTAGTGCCACTGCGAAAGGCTCATCCACACGGTACTCGCCGACTGCCAGTGCGTGGGAAAGGCGAAACCTTCGGTGTTTGAGAGACTTTCTCGACAACCCTCTCGGCAGAGGACCTCCCGTCGAAGGCGCCGACACCAAAGAGGACGCACTGCCGACGACCTAGAACTCCCGTCCGCCACAGTCAACATGACGGACAGGGGTAAAGGGGTACTCTCCGACTCTCCGGATTCGGACTCCATCATGAGGCCGAACCCTCGATTCGCCCGATCCCGACAAGAGGGCATATACCAGCGTACCCGTAGCCGTAAGGGGGTGAGCATTGGGTTTGATTATTCTACCCTAACACCCTCCTCCCACAGTGAGGACGAGGTTCATTCGGCGACTGCCACGTCTCAAACCTCACACTCGAGTCAGGAAGTGCCTGCGAGGGTGCACATGACAGAGCTCACTCACGAGCAGACGATGACCCAAAAGCTGGAGGAACAACAGGCGACCATCGACTCTCTAAGAGAGATGATGGAGCAACTGTTGAACAAGAAGAAGAAGAAGAAGAAGAAAGCCCAACGCCCCTTACCCCGACGGACTGGAGACCAGGAGTGGGTGCCTCCACGCCGTCCGGCGATAGAAACGGAGGATAACAGTAACCCACTGTCTGATTACTCCTCCAAGACGTCGCTAGGAACGTCGCATACTGGTGATGGCACCCGTGACAAGAGGTTTGACGAGTTTCAAGATCAACTCAATGCGCTGAAACTTCAGCAAAACATGAACAAGCTGGGGGTGGTCCGTCCCTACCCCATCGAGTGGGACACGGTCCCATACCCAGCAAAGTTCAAACCGATCAGCCTGGTGCAGTTCGACGGCAAAGGCTCGCCCTCGCAACATATCTACTATTTTATGGCACAAACGGGGTTCCTTACGGAGAATGACGCCATCCTTACGCGACTGTTCATCGGCACCCTAAAGGGGGTGGCTTTTGAATGGTTCCGTAAGCTGGAGCCCGGCACCATTAAGACATGGGCCGATGTCGAGAGACTCTTTTTGGCTCGCTTCTTCGACGACGACACGGAAGTGTCGATGGCCACCCTCCTGGCCGAAAAACAACGGAAGTCGGAGTCGGTTAACGACTTCGTAAAAAGATTCCGGAATCGATCGATCCACTGTCGGGACCAAGTTTCCGAGGCGACACTGATCGAAATGTGTTGCCACAACTTGTCGATCCACATCCTGTCTAAGATAGGCGCCGTGGAGACCCGGACATGGAAAGAGCTTGTTCGTCAAGGCGAACAAGTAGAAAACATGATCAAGAGGCTCGAGGCCGAAGAACCACAGCCCAAGAAAGGAGCTGCAGAACCAGCCGCACCAAAGAATCCCCCTCGAACAAGAGGGAAAGAGATTATGGTCGTTGACTCTGCCCCAGCGCCAAAGAATGCCCCAAGGCCAAAACCCAGACAGTTTGAGCAACGCCCTCCTCGGCAGTATGACTTCAAAGAAGACCAGGTGGTGGCAACGTTCGATACTCTGCTCAAGAGTGGTCGAATCAAACTGTCGGAGGCCACGAAGCCGGAGGAGGCGGACAAAACTGGTGACCCAACCTACTATGCTTATCACTGGTTCCTTGGTCACCACACGACCAAATGCTACGTCCTCAAAGACAAGCTCCAGGCTCTCTACGACACGGGAGTCTTGAAGAAGGAGAAGGTCCAGAAGCAGGTGACCACAAACATGATCACCTTGAGCTTCGGAACAAATCTCCCGGAGGTCCAAGCTCCAGCGGGGGTAGTTCTTATCCCCAGAGCGATTCTGAAGATCACCAACGACGATCCTCACAACCAGCGGGAGAAGGGCTTGGTTCCACAGACCCTGCCATCGGGGCAGATAATGTGGGTTCACCCAGACCTCCTCGACGATGAACAGTGGACCGCAAGGCCTCCAAAGGAGGCCAAGAGAAAACACTGCAACGTCATCTATGCCACCCTAGACACAGATGACATAGCAGTAGCCGCCTTGACCGATTCTGAGGAGGACGCCAACGTCTTCGCCACGAGGGCGGGAAGGGAGTTCGCCAAAGAATATCCCGCGAGGATAGAGAACACGGCAAGACCTTCCGCGAGGCCAGCCGCAACGACCCCTCCCAATCCTGATGCACCCAGCTCAAGTCGCCAACCTTTCCGGTTCAACGTGCTCGCACAGCTGAAAAGCATCCCGATGCAAATCACCATGTACGACCTCCTTAGACTATCCAGGTCTACTCGGGAGGCCCTACAGGAGGCGTTGGTAGATTCAGAGGCATTCTCGACCCATTTCTCGAAAGAGACAGAGGCGGAGCAGGAATGTGCGAATTGTTGCCAGGTCTCGGATAGACGAGTCCCGTGCATCACCTTCACTCCTGAAGATATGCTCATCAAGAGTACGACTCACAATCGACCACTGTACTTCACGGGATACGTCGGATCGGCGAGAGTGGATCGGATCCAAGTCGACCCGGGCTTCGCATTGAGCATCGTGCCTCTGAAATTGATCAAGCACTTGGGAATACCGCCGAAGCGTTTGTCCTCAACCACCACGACCATTTTTGGCTTTAACGCTACAGGAACGCGGCCACTGGGCAAAATCCGCCTGAAATGTCGCATAGGCGACATGAAGACAGAGGTGACCTGCTATGTCATCGATGCCGAGCCTTCCTACAACGTGCTCCTAGGGCGCCCGTGGATCCACGGCAATCGAATAGTCCTATCCACTCTGCACCAATGTTTGAAGTACGTCGACGATTATGAACGTGTGAAGACTGTAGTGGCCGACAGACAACCCTTCAAAGGCATCAAAAACTACTTCACCGACTCTCTGCTGTATCAAGACTCCGTCGAGCCGCCGGTTGAGGAGCCGGGAAGCGGCAACGAGGTAGATAGCGAGCCTGAGTACGGCGACAATCTGATCCTAAACGATTTCGAGTCAATTGTAATTGGTTACGAGAGTCATCATGTAACCAACGCTGTCCAGGCGGAAAAAATTATCATCAATGAAAAGTCCGACTTTGCTTATGTGTCGTCTTGTTCTACGTCTGAAGAGGATGAACCCAACGACCTATGGTCGAAACTCTACCGAGATCCTTCCCTGTACATGCCAGTCTGCTCGTCGTACGCCGCGAGGGGGCCGCCGATTGACTCATCACGAGCCATATTTGTTGTGCCAGCCCGAAATAGATATCGAAAAGATATTATTTTCGGTCGAGTCGATCGTCCCCTGCGCACGCTATGGGACAAGTCTGATGACGAAGACCCAGCGCCCCAGTTCTCGCAGTACAGTCGAATTGCGAAACGCATGATGAGTGACATGGGATACGACCTCACTCGTTTGGAGGGCCTCAACTATGGCCGAGGACGCAAGACGGTCATCCGACCCGCCTACGTACCTAAGGGGAAACCCTCAAATTACTTCAACAAGACTCGGAGAGGCTTAGGCTACTCCTCCTCCTCGTCAGACCTGTGTTTCTACGTCAACGAAGATTCTGACTATGCATGTTCGGGGGATCAATCGTCGACAACCTCGGCGTGGGACTCAGATGTCAGCGTGAGGGATCTGTTTGATAGCCTCACAATCAACATGGCTACAATAGATCCCGCCGAAATGGCGGAGGATGGGCAACTTCCACTCTACGACGAGACATGGGATCGTCATGTTAACGCTCAGTGGAGAAGTCGCTTCGAGCAACGAGAACCGCCGACCGAAGACGAAGTCATTCAGGTGAACATGGGCACTGACGCGAATCCCAAACCCATATTCATTAGTGGCAGCTTGCCTCCCTAGGAAAGAGAGGATCTCATCGCCCTCATACGAGAGTACATTGACGTCTTCGCGTGGAATTACGAGGATATGCCTGGCCTGGATCCGCGGGTCGCTACGCATCGTCTTAACATCGGCTCAGACGCCAAACCAGTCAAACAACAGCAGAGGCGGTTTCACCCTCAGATCATGGAGGCAATAGAGGTCGAGGTGAAGAAACTCATCGAATCCGGCTTCATCAGAGAGGAACAGCACCCTGACTGGGTGGCAAATATCGTTTCAGTCCTGAAGAAGAACGGTAAGATCCGTATCTGCATCGACTTCAGAAACCTCAACGCCGCTTGCCCAAAAGACGAATTTCCTCTGCCCATCACGGATGTCATCATCGACAACACGTGCGGATTCGAGAGGATGTCCTTCATGGACGGTTTCTCGGGGTACAATCAAATCAAAATGCACCCCGAGGACGAGAAACACACCTCATTCAGAACTCCTATGGGGGTGTACTGCTACACCGTCATGCCATTCGGACTCAAGAATGCCGGCGCAACCTACCAACGCGCAATGAGCTTGATCTTTCAAGACCACCTGCGAAAGACGGTAGAGTGCTATGTGGACGATCTGGTCGTAAAGAGTCGTCACAAGGATGACCACCTCCAAGACCTGAAGACGATGTTCGAACTCATGAGGACTCATCAACTCAAGATGAATCCCACTAAGTCATTCCTAGGGATGGCTAGTGGTAAATTCCTCGGCTTCGTCGTCACGACGAAAGGGATCCGAATCGATCCGGACAAGGTGCAAGCCATCCAAGAGCTCCGACCACCCCGGAACTTCAAAGAATTAAGAGGTCTCCAGGGACGATTAGCTTACATCCGAAGGTTCATTTCAAACCTTTCGGGCAAATGTCAGCCATTCTCCAAGCTCATGAAGAAAGGCACTTCCTTCGTATGGGATGAGTCTTGCCAAAAGGCCTTCGAGGACATCAAGGATTACCTTTTAAATCCGCCAATCCTCGCTGCGCCGATTTCAGGGAGACCATTCCTCATCTATATACGGGCTATGGAGCATTCTCTAGGCGCTCTCCTAGCACAGAATTGAAAGTACCCTAACGCCACTAGGAAGGAACCCTAGGGGGGGGTGAATAGGGTTTATGCTAATCTAATCCGATTTATGCCAAATAAAAACTAATTAACAAATATCCTAGCAAGTATGATATATGACAAGATATATATGTAAGGATATACAACTAATGCAAGGGTGAAACAAACAAAATAAGATAGTGGGTAAAATAAATAATGAGTAATTGACAAAGGCAATATAAATATGAAACTAAGTGCGCCAATGCAAACACAAACAAAACGATATG
>BQKN01064826.1:450909-477630 GCA_022839385.1 Asparagus kiusianus
ATTTATTGGAGAAGTTTTCTAAACTCAATCTAGCTTTACATTTTATTGTTTGATTATCATTTTATTAAGCTAGTGTTTATATTGAGTTTAGTTAATTTTATTTATTTCTTTGTACACACACAACCATTGAGCTTATTGTATTTTCATACTTAGTATAATTTGGATTGTGGGGAGTTATAATATTGAGAGTAAGCCCACATTGTGTTCTCATCTATTGTAGAGAATGATTTATTTGTATTAAGCCTTCATTGTGAGATCACATTGTCTTACACTTGTACACCGAGAGGAGTGTGTGGTGAGGACGGAGTCGATACCAAGAGGAGTGGCGTCGGTGGCCTAGTGAGAAGTGATAATTCTGAGCACTTGAAGGATTTGATACGTGAGGACCAACACTTAAGGTTGTAGCTTGTGTATGTACTTTGTAACGATTTGTGAGAGGTGTCGGTTGACTTGATAACCGAGTGTGTAGAGTTTTCGATTAGCTAGAAAACCGAGTTGTATGTACATTGAGAAGTTTCGGCTTCCAAACCGGATTGTGTAGTGGATTCTCCTCAAGAGTGGAGAGTGAGGACGTAGGACGGAAGGTCCGAACCTCGTGAACATATAGCGTGTTTGGTTTGCATTGGCGCACTTATAACTGTTCATCTTATAGCCTATTGCATCTTGTTTATATTGTCCACTAGTTTGTTTCCCCTTGTGATAGTTTAAATATATCCTTGCATATACCATACATTATATTTCATTGCTAGGATATATCACCTTAGTTATATTGCTTATTCTTGCTCATATCACATTGTATATCTATCTTGCAAGAATAATTTATTAATAAGTTTTAATTAGCATTTAAATCGGATTAGATTAGCATAAACCCTATTTACCCCCCTCTAGGGTTCTTTCCTAGTGGCATTAGGGTCTAACAGTCTCCTAATTATGATAGATCTCTAATCCTATCTAATTCTTATGAAGTTATACAAAGAATCAAATACGCATTCCTAGCAGTTTCTAACCTACATTAGAGAGAATAGGAAAAAGGGGGGAGGGCGGGAGAGGGAAAGAGAGGGAGAAAAAGGGGGGGAGCGAGCGAGCTATGGTTTTAATCATCACCCAGTCATTTACTGTTAGCTTCTCAAAAAACATCCTCGATGTTATTCTTCATCATCCAATCATCTATTGTTAGCTGCCCTTGGATCAAAATTTCATTGTCGTTTTTATACATCTACACTTACAATTATTAGGAGAATGGTTTGCTTAAAAAGGTCTGTATGATCATTCTAGTTGTGCTTGTTTGATATTTAATATTTTATATTAAATTATTTTTACGGTGTATTTAAGCCGGTGTCAATGATGGTTTCAAAGAAAAAGCCCAAAATTAGAATATTAGGCCTTGCTAAACCGCTGTTATTTTTATTTTTATTTTTTTCATTTTTTCAGTACGAGCCTTGGTGAGCTTAAGAATTTTGAATGAAATGAGGAGCCAACCAAAAATGCCTAGCATGGATTTTGGACGTTACAGTTGGTTTGGCTCTAGATGAAGATGTTGTGGGGAAAAATTCAATGACTGCTCACAAGAAATAAGTATTGAAAAAAAAACCCGAACCCCATAGATAAATATTTGAAAAGAATATGGTGAATTTATCTTGAAATCTTAATACCCTCTACTTCAATAATATTTAGATTGTAAAGATAGCGTGAAATGAGTTTAAATTAATCCCCTTTTTAGGGATTATTTAGTCCCTTCTTAAAAATAGCCCCAATCAGAAAACGCTTGGAAATGTCCTTGACACCCAAAATTTTTCAGACCCTTCGAAGTAAAAGTTGGGGGTTGTCTAAAAGTAGATTCAGAAAAAAAAAATTCAAATTCAATATATCATTGTTTTCAAGAATTTGACATTCTTCCACTACTGCGATCAAAACTTTCGCCTCCTGAGCGGTGCCAGCGAGCTCTGCCATCTCCGTCAAGTATCAAGAATTCTTCATCTCAGGCTTTCAGTAATAATTCAAGATTTTTCTCTTGTTGAATTTTTGATTTTTGAGGTCAATTAATTGCAGTGGATTTGATTGGACCGGTTGAAACAACAAATTTTGTAGCTTAAAAAATCTGGGGTGAATCTGTTCCATCTTTATTTCCCAATTCTCTTTTTAATCCAAGACCCAAAAATTTCTCCTAGCCCAATGCTTGGCCTGTTCAGGATGAAACTAGAGTTAGTGACGAAACTATGGTTAGGTTGAAACCTACGGCGAGGATTGATGAACGCAAATCTCAAGAAGAATCGACGAAGGCTGAAGAGGGGGAATAGGTGAAAGTGGTTAAGAGAAATCCTAGACTGCCGCCTCCTCTCAAATCTCCTAAACCTCTCGTTCCTTCTCATTTTCTCTCTGCGGAATCTATTTGAAGAAATCGGTTGTGTTTCCACTGTGGAGATTTGAAACACATGGCGAAGGAGTGCAGAGATCCAATTGTTTACTTTAGATACCAAGGAATTGGTCATGAAACGAGGAACTGTAGGGCGAGTGATCAGGGTTTTGATAGATTTGATAGCAGAGGTCGTGGAAATGGAGGAAGAGGCTCTGGCTTCAGAGGGCGTGACTCATTTAGTAGTCGTAGGGCTTTTAGAGATTAGGCTGGGCAAAGATCTGGTCGAGGTGGGGATCTTGGCCGTCCTAACCCATGGAAATGGCGTCGAGAAAGAACATCTTCAGCCTTTTCCTCTTCAAGAAATCAAGATTTTCCTCAGGAAGATCTCCAACAAGACAAAGGGAAAAGGTCGATATCTGCTGCGGATGAAGATATGCTGAAAGAGAATGTCAGCAAGTTTCAAGATCAAGGACCGAGAGATTTTGGATCTCTGGAAGAGGAACTAAAGGTTTCACGTGATCATCTTCGTTTCATGTCTGCAGTTATTAATTTCGAAGGGGAGGTGAGCTCTGGATTCCAAAAAATTAGAAATTTTGCTATAATTTCTTTCATAGAACGTGGTAATGTCTCTTTAGAAAGATTGGAACTAGATTTGAAGGCTTATTTTCCTTTGAATAAGAAATGGGACATGAGGTTGTATACAAATGGTGAAGTTTTGGTTAAGATTCAACCATGGAAACAGATGGAGGATTTAATTAGAATGGGGACTATAACATTGAGATCTTGCAAGATTAAATTTAGAAGATGGAATGCTTGGGAAGGAAATATAGTTGAAAAGAGAAATTCTCAGGTTTGGATTAAACTGAATAATGTTCCCCCTCATCTTTGGAACAAAGAATCTTTTGATTTGACGGTTAAACCATTTGCAGATTTAGTTGAACTTGACCCTCTTATAAAAGCTTGTTCTGAGTATATGGATGTTGTTTTTTTGGTCAGATGCTTTGAATACATTGACGTTCCTAAAATATTGAAGATTAATGTTGGGAAGAATCAATATAATGTGGAGGTGTCCATTATGTCTATAATGGGAGAATTCTTTGAAGGATAAAAGAAAAAGTAGAAAGTGGATTATGTAGAAGAGAATAATCAGAGTTCATACCAAGATAAAATGGTTCAAATGTAGAAAGGATAGTGGTTCTGGCTCTACTTCTTTGAAAGAGTCTGATAATAACTCATGGACTATTAGGCAAGACTTACGAAACAATCCATGGGGTTCTTCTGCTGCTAGGTTATGGAATGAGGCAAAAAAATTATCAAAAATAACAACTTGAGTGAGGGGCTTGGGGTGAAAATTCCTCAAAAGATTTTGGTGTTGAGCATTGCCCTGAACAATTGGAGATAAATGTTGATGAAGTTTTGCCTGATCAGTTGATTGACACAGAAGATGATAAAGTTACTGAAATGGAGTTAAATGATCATTTGTCCCCTGTTACTAAAGAAGATAATTTAGAGCAGAAAGAGAATACTTTCTCTGAGACTTCCAAATGCAAATCTCTTATGATTAAGGATGATGATAATTCTGAGAAGTGGTTATCTTTTCCTATCCAGTTTAACAATAAAGAAAAATTAGAGAAAGATGTAATCCTTTAATTCAACCTTTGAACATATTACCTCATACAGAGCTTGATTGCAACTTAAAAATTACTTTCGTTAGGAGATGTTCCAAATTTGTGGATTTTGAACCTATGACTGCTTTAGGTAGAGCCACTTCAAGAGCTGCTATAAAACATGCTGACAAATCTATGGCTGGAGCTTCTTCTAGTGGGTCAGGTGAAAATTCTTCATCTTTGGGATCTACTTTTGTTCCTATTTTGTTTGATGCTTGTTCTAATAAGCAATTACAAAACTATGCTTCAAAGTATGCTATTATTCTTGAGCCTCAAGGGGATTTTGACCCCTTAAAAAAAGTGAGGCAAATGGAGCAGGAGAGAGCTACTTTTGAGTAGGCTCTCTTATGAACTTGAGGTGTTTTGTTGTTTTTAAATGTTGGTAACATGGAATGTGAGAGGCTTAGGCCTGAGTTCAAAAAGGTTTGGAGTTAAAGATTTTTGTCAGTTGAATAAATTTGAAATTATATATTTACAAGAAACAAAATTGAGTTGTTTTGATGATAGCATTTAAAAAGTTTGGATGGTAATATGTTTGATTGGGTTTATGTACCCTCTATTAATGCTTCTGGTGGTATTATGATTGGATGGAATAGCAATAAATGGAAGAAAAACCAAGATTTATCTGGTAAATATGTTTTGACTATTCAGTTACAAAATAAGATAAATGGTTTTTTTGTGGAATATATCTTCAGTGTATGGTCCTCACTGTGATAGAGAGAGAAATTTGCTCTGGTAGGAACTCAAGAATGTTAAAAATAGTTTTCAGGCCCTTGAGTTGTGGTAGGGGATTTTAATGTGACTATTAATGCTACAGGGTAAAACTATTCATATGAGAGAAATGAAAAAGTTTAATGAAGTGATCAATGATTTGGAATTAATAGATAGTCCTCTTCATGAAAGAAAGTTTACTTGGACTAATAAGAGAAGATCACCTTTTATGGCTAGACTTGATTGAGTTTTTTTAACTCTAAATGGGATGATGCTTTTCCCTTTTTCAGACAACAAGGCCTTAGTAGCCAACTTTCAGATCATGCTCCCATTTGTTTTGATTGTGTGGATAATCAACAGTATGTTAAAAGCTTCAGATTTAAGAAAATATGGTTGCAATCTGAAGATTTTACAAAAGGAGTTCCTTTGTGGTGGAACTGTGCTCCTAATAATACATCTGCTGCTAAAAACATTATGGGTAAATTGAGATTTATGAGAAAATGTATTAAACAATGGGTTCATTCAAATTTTTATAGTGTTAAGCAAAAAAAAAGAATTGCTGGATAATCTTTTAGAATGGGAGGTTATAGAGGAAAACAAAGATTTATTTGATAATGAATTGATAAAGAAAAATGACATATCCACCCAGTTGTATGAGATCCTTTTCAGGAGGAACAAATGTGGAAACAAAGAGCTAAAGCTTATTGGCGTAAAGAAGGTGATAATAATACTGTTTATTTCCATAAAATTGCCAATGGTAGGAAAAGAAATAACTTGATTTCTTTAATCATATATAATGATGTGGAAGTTTGTTCTGAAGATGGTATTGCTCATATTTTTTTTGAATCATTATAATCAGGTTTTTGGCCAAAAAGTACCACACAGATGCCAACTTGAATGGAATTCTTTATTTCCTATGACAGATTGGAGATCTAATAAAATTGAATTACCTTTTTTTGAAGAGGAAGTTCACAAAGCTATATTTGATATGAATGAGGATAAATCCCCTAGAGCTGATGGTTTTCTAGCTTTGTTTTATCAAGTTTTTTGGGAAACTGTGTAAAAGGATGTCATGAAGCTTTTTTGAGGAGTTTTATGAAGGAAAATTAGAAAATAATAGACTTAATTATGCTCATATAGTTCTTATACCAAAAAAATGAGGTTATTACAGTCAATGATTATAGGCCCATCAGTCTTCTCAATGTGATATACAAGGTGATTACCAAAGTTTTGACTAATAGATTGAATTCTAAGCTTGAGTTGCTTATAGACCCTGTTCAATCTAGTTTTATTAAAAACATATGTTTACTTGATGGAGTAATTGCAGCTCAAGAGATTATTAATGACTGTTTTCAGAACAATAAAAAGGGGGAATTTTATTAAAGTTAGATTTTATGAAAGCTTATGATATGCTAGACTGGGATTTTATCCTGGATGTTTTGAAAGCAAAAAATTTTGGTGATAAATGGATTAACTGGGTTAATATGTGCCTAAAGGGGGGGGGAGTCTGCCATTAATATCAATGGTAAGCCTTGAAGTTGGATTATGTCTAAAAGAGGGGTTCGTCAAGGAAATCCTCTCTCACCTCTTCTTTTTGTTTTGGTAGCTGACTCTTTCACCAGAATATTGACTTTAGCAGTTGAGTCTCATCTCCTTGAAGGGTTAGGCCCTGTTAATATGGATCATAAAGTTTTTTGTCTATAGTATACAGATGACACTTTGATTTTTTGTAAAAATAATAGAGAGAAAATAACATTTTTGAAATTGATTTTATATTGCTTTGAACTTGCTTCAGGTTTGAAGATAAGCTTTAATAAGAGTGTTCTAATTGCTCTTGAGAACAATGAATTTTTACAACAGAGTTTGGTCACTATGTTGAATTGTAAAAGTGGAAATTTTCCTATTACTTATCTTGGTGTACCTTTGAGGCCTAGGAAATTAAAAAAGGATGATTGTTGTCCTCTGACTGAGAAAATTGAAAAGAGATTAGCCTTGTGGAAAGGTAAATCTTTGTCTTGAGGAGGAAGACTAGTCTTAATTAACTCAGTTATTTCTTCTATGCTAATTTTTTGGTTATCTTTCTTTTTATTTCCGTCATAGATCATTGATAAAATTGATAAGGTGAGAAGAAGATTCTTATGGACTGGATCCTTGGACCATAAAGGTTATACTAATTTGGTGAAATGAGAGGAAGTATGTAGACCTAAACAATTTGGTGGTCTAGGGATTATAAACTTGAAGAATATGAATAAAGCTCTGTTAGGGAAGTGGTTTTGGAAATAGTTTGATGGAAATTCTAGCCTTTGGAAACAAATTAGTTTTTACAAGTATTTTGAGAGGAAAAGTTGAACAGAGTATTTACATTCTGGAAGATTGTCTTTATCACATTTTTGGAGGAATTTCTTTATTAATACTGAGAGCTTCTTATGCAGTACTCAAGTGGAGGTTCGAAAAGGAAATCACTCTTTATTTTGGCTTGATAAATGGTTAGGCCATTTTACTCTTTCATCTTTTTTTCCTCTCCTCTTTGTCATTTCCTCTTTTCCTTTTGCTACCATTAGTAGTATGAGAAAGAAAGAAATTAATGTGTGGTCATGGAATATTCAATTTAGGAGACAGTTGACTGGGATTTTTGTTTCCCAGTATTTTAACATGATGAATCTCCTCAAATCTGTTTGTTTAGAACAACAGGAAGACAAAAGAATATGGTTGTGGGATGCAAAAAATATTCACAGTGAAATCTTTTTATCAATTTCTTATGGATGGAGGTTTGAGATATGATTGTGCAAACTTATGGAAACTTCCCATTCTTTTAAAAGTGAAGTTTCTTGTTTGGTTAGCTATAAGACATAGTCTGAATACAAAAGATGTTCTGGACAAGAAAGGGATTATTATAGAAAAGAAATGTTGTTTATGCTCTAAGCTAGATGAAACTCATACACATCTGTTTATTGAATGTGAGTTTGTATACTTAATCTGGAGGTCAATTCAATATAAATTGAATACAGAGAGAGATTTTAGATTAGAATCTTTAAAAGATGTGTAGCTTAACTGGAGCACTGATGATGATGTTAATTGCAAAATGAAAAAAGATGTTTTTATATGTGCAATTGTTTGGTGTATATGGCAGGAAAGAAATGATAGAATTTTTTCTAATAAGAGGAGGAGGTTTCTTGAACTCTTGAATAAAGTTATGACTGTTTCAACTTTTTTGGCTAGAATCTAAAAATGTTTCAGCTCAAGCAGCTAGACTTCAAGAGAGGAGGAAAAGGAACGCTGAAGGAAAACAAGCTGCTAGAGATTCTAGAAGAGAGAACAGGAGCCTTGTGACTGGGGTGATCTAGTTAGAATGATTCTCAACATCAGTATATACACGGTTACTGTTGATTTTAAAACTATGTTGGATTATGAAACTTCTTTACTTTTTGGTTTAGTAGAAGTAGATAAGGTTTTCTCCTTTGTGGGGAGATATATAGCTTGGTGCAGAGATATGATTCTTCTTATTTTGTAGTGTTTTGTATAAACTCTTGTGCACATTCTTTGGTTGGGAATGTGTGTGTATTATGTAACACCCATTTTTTGTTAATTTAGCTGGCTGGATTATCTTTATGATAATCCATCCTTTTTCTCAAAAAAAAAATGGTCCCAACCGGATAGGAAAAAAATAAGAGATTAAAAGATTGGTTCAGACTTTTTAAATTAATTTCCTATTTAAAAAGCAAACATGACCTTACTTCTTATATCTTTAAAATGTTGTTCTCGACTAGGGGGATTAATTTGAACCAACTTATCTGGGACCCAATAGCAATACGGTGATTTGAGAGATTAATTTTGGAGGAGCTTAAGCTTATGATAACTAGGGGACCTAATTGATAACTAGGGGAACTAATAGCAGCTTCAATGATTTAGGTTAACAAGTTTGAAGTAATTTATAAGGCCTAACAGCAACTTATATAGCTCAATGATTTGAGGGTCTACTTTCAGAATATTAAATACGTAAAGAACTAACATTAAAAAAAAAGACCCTAAAAACACATATTTCGGTTCGATGATACGATTACTGGTGCACCTCTGATTCTTGGCAATCAAGGCGCCTTTCCAGCATTAAAGCCCATAAAGAAGGGAAAAAATCAATGCTGAGGCCCAAAGGCGACGGACAAATTAAAAATCAAGTATATAAATAAATGCCAGCAGAGAATAAAAAGCTGCCACTTTTATGAGGAAACAATTGAGCCGAAATCTCCGGACCGCTATTTTTTGGTGTTAAAGAAAGCCAATGGCGCATCGAAACAAAGGGAGAAGGAGAGCAATGGAGAGGAGATCGACTGAGTTCTTGAAGACCCACGATCAGATTCCTTCTTCCTTTTTCAAGATCATGCTTGGCGATTTCAAACATGTTTTGGTAAATTTTACTCTTTTTTTTTTTGCTCTCTTTTTGTTTGGATTCTTTAAGTGGGTGTAGCATATAGTTTGGTTAACAAAGCCTAAACCCTAATATGTTTTCTGGGTAAATTGGAGAAAAACACCCTAAGCAATGCTGAAACATCCATACGTGCAAAACTTTACAAAACTACTATGACCTATTAGGATTTTGTTATTAAAAGAAAAACTGCTGTAAAATATTTTACTAGAGAGAAATATCATAAAGTTTAAGTCAGAATAATTTATGATAGTTGTACAATAATACATGATTGATATTTGACTATGATGTGTACATGATAGATATTATTTGAAAATTCATGGTAGTTTTGTGAAACATAACCAAAACTTCATGTTATTCAATTCATGAGTGCTTTTCTAAAAAATTGTGATATTTTTATTTAATAAAAAGAGTCTCTGGTAATTTTGTGCAAAACTTAATTTTGTGCAAAACCCCCAGTAATTGGTTGGGTGCAAAACCCCAAGTAGTTGGTTGTGTTAGGTTGAGGGTGGATACCAACCTCCGACGACGATGAGGAGCTCCGGCGAAGCTCCGACGAGCTCCAGGAAGACGCAGGCGAGCGTGGCGAAGTCGGCGGCGAACCCCCCAGGCGAGCGAGCTTGGCGAACTCGATGGTGGTTTGGGGCGAACGCGACCCTCAGGTCCGACCCCCGCGTTCAGAGCTCTCCGACCTTCGCGTCAGGCGACGACGACCATCGCGTCACTGGCCTCCCACCTCCGCGTCTGAAGTTCCCACCTCCGCGTCCGAGCGAGGCGCTGGCGACAGGCTGTCGCCAGCCTGTCCAATTTCCGGCTATAAATAGAAGCCCCCTGATGCCCTAGTCTCAGTGCTTCTTCCCCCTTGTTTTCTTGGCGGCGGAGCCCTAAACGCAGCAGCGTTTCTTCTCTCAAAATCGCAGCAGCGATTTTCTAATTAACCCCAGTTTTTTCAACAGTAATTTGAAAGGGGATTTAAGGAGAGGAAGAGAGAGAAAAGAGAAGAGGGTTTATTTTATTGTGGGGATTAACACTGTAGCTACAGTGTTTGTTTGAGGAATCCCAGTTTAGGGATTTGCTCTTGATCTGTAATTTCTTGTTAGATTAAATAAGAAATTAACTGTGTGGCTCCCGAGGACGTAGGCAGTTGCCGAACCTCGTTAAACTTGGTGTACTGTTCTCTATTCTACGTTTCTGTTGCATTAGGGATTTTCGGCGTTAAATTCCCAACAGGTTGGATGCAAAACCCCTAGTAGCTCATGGTCTTTTTTGTGCAAAACCGCTAGGATTTCGTACCAAACTACCATAATATGTTCGTATTAAGAAAAAAATATCATAAACTTTTTAATCATTAAAAACATCGCCATTTATTACTATATATAATATTATGTGGTAGTTTTATGATAGTACATGAAGATACATGATAGAGATTTGACAATGGGTTTTGCTAGACAAATAGCATTTTCCTTTGACAACTGTGTAAGCTTCATGGTAATTTGGCGTTATTGTCTGAAAAAACATGGGTTAATTTCACTAACTAAAGCTCTGATCTTTGGGTGGATTTGCACATAAACCCCCTGAGGTTTTAAAATTTCTTACCGGACCCTCTAATTGGTAAATAACTAAAATGTCCTTATTAAGAGAAAATTCCCAATTTACTCATTTTCCAATTCACACGTAACGTGTCCCCTCCTGGCCCCCCAATTAAGAGTTTTTCTCTCAATACATGTAGAGGTATCTGGTGAGCAAACTTTAAACTTCAAAGAGGTTTGGTGGGACACCCCAAAGTTCATGTGGTTGTGTTAAATAAAAAAGTTCAAGGGGTTATGTGCAAAACACTGCAAAGCTTCTCTTTTCTTTTCTTTTTTCTTTTTTTTTTTTTTTTTTTTTTGGGGGGGGGGGGGCCGGGGGGGTTGGGGGCGATGTGGTTTCGAAATTAAGCCACAAAATTCATGAGAGACAAATAAAATTCTTTCTATTTATTTCATGCTTAGTTTTCTAAAAGTTTGTGATATTTTTCCTAATAAAAATAGTTTATGGTATTTTTTCTGTGCTAAATCCTTATAGTTGATGGTATCTTTATGAACTTTACTCTAAACTTATGTATATGAGTAACATGTTTACAGTTGATGATTGCGACAAAGAATTTGATTATTGTTTGACTAGGTATTAACATGAGCAGATAAATTATCACTTCTAAAATCTTAATAGAGTTTTTTGGATTCTTGCAGTCCATAGGTTGATTTTCTGTTATCTATTATGTTCTTGTCTTTTATTCAATCTCCAACTGAATATAGAAAAGATGGCGCAAACGCTAAATGTTGATCAATCTTTCTATACCTAATAATGATGCTAATAACATTATGTATATGGTTCCATTTCCAATACATGCAGCATATTCCCCTGAAACTCGCCAAGGCAATTGGATGCCTGGATAAGCAAACTGTGATTCTCAGAGATTCAAATGGTCAATCTTGGAGGGTCAAGTTATCCATGGTCGATGGTCGGTTGGCCTTTTGTGAAGGGTGGGATGATTTCGTGCTGGATCACTCTATAAACCACGGGCAGTTTATAGTGTTCAAGTTCATAGAGAAATTTGTGTTTAGAGTTCGAATCTTTGGTGTGAATGCTTGTGAGATAATAGAATTTGATGAGATAAGAGATGAAAGGAGTGCTGGAACTAAAACAAAGACACCTGGTAAAACCTTTGAAGTTTCTGGACTCAGAAGCAGAATTGACAATCGTAATCCGGTGAAGAAAGCAAGGAAAGAAAAGGCTTCTACATGTAACTTGAAAGTGCCGAAAACAATTCAGAAAAGTTCAGAGCATGCTGGTAACGTTTATTGCAATGCTGTTAACGAGAAAAGAAATGGAAAGAGTACCGGGATTAAAAGAAAGACAGCTGTGAAAACTTTTGACGTTTCAGGACCTGGAAGAAAAATTGACAATCGTTATTCAGCAAAGAAAGCAAGGAAAGAAAGTACTACAAGTAACTTGAAAGCACTGAAAACAAGTGAGAAAGGTTCAAAGAATGTGGGTAACATTCACTCCAATGCCATTAGTCCTGTTGTGAACGAGAAAAGAAACGAAAAGAGCACTGGAACTAAAAGAAAGATGGCTGAGAAAACATTCAAAGGCTTGGGTCTTGAAAGCAAAATTGAGAATCATCGTTCACTGAAGAAAGTAAGAAAGGAAAAAACTCCTACAAGTAACCTGAAAGTGCAGAAAACAATTGAGAAAAGTTCAGAGCATGTTAATAACGCAGTTAGCCATGTTGTCATCACTGAAAGTTCTGGAAAACATTGGGCTGCCATTACAATTCCTGTTCCTCTTAGTGAGCTGCCCTGTGATATTGTGAAGAAGTTGCGTGATGACGAAACCAACATTATGTTTTCTTCGGAAAAAAGCTGTTCGTGGGTGGAGGATGTTATAGCATTAAAGATGGTTACTCGCAAATTTCTTCTTACAGAAAATGGTGTGTGCCACATTGTCGACGAAAATACAGAGAAACCTGTGATAGATATCACTGAATGTGAAGGCAGAGACTATAGATTCAGATCTTTGAAGATTGGTAAGAAGTCTCAAGGCGAAGGTAATTTGTGATCCTTAAGTAGAAAACTTTGTTCACTGATTTTAACTGGAATTCTGAAGATATGACTATTTAGCAGGAACTACTATTTCAGACAAGAGGATTCAGGATTATCATAACCGTTCTCATGACATGCAAAGATATTATCTCCGTTCTGGTAATTCATTTGTGTTTGATTTCTACTCGGACATTTTTTTTAAACATTTGCTTTAGTCTGCACAAGCTATAATTGTTTTCGATACTTAATGATACGTATACTAGGTATAGCAAGCACCTTTAATATTAGTAAAGTGCAAATAGTGCTGCTGGATGATCAGAATTGTATCTGATCTTTCCTAGGACTGCATCCTAGAAGATTTCAGACAGCTTTGAGCCTGGTGACTATTCCATATTCTAGGCTTGGGTGCCTTTACGACATATAAAACAGTGATTTCAGTATCTATATTAAAAGAAGGGTAAATTTCATAAGGGAATTTTCTCATAAAATCTTGAAGTTAAAAAGCGGGATTTTCTAATAACCTTTAACATATGATATTTGGAAAGTTACAGAGGGTTATCTGATGAGTGATAATCGTCCGAAGGGTTTTTTCTAATATGTAGCCTAAAATACATAAAAGGGCAAATTTGTCAAAAACATGTCACGTGCACTGCACCTGCCAGCTTACCCTAACTGAGTCATGACATGAGCAGGAGAAAAGATTTGTATCCTCTCCAATTAGACGGTAATCGAAGAGGGTCCAATTTTCTCAATCCTTATCATCCATGTCACTTCCGATGACATCACGTCATGTAAGGTGTCGTTTGTTACTTAAAAACCATTTTGGCCTTGAAAACTACTAGTAAACTTAAACACCACTACGGTAAAAACTACTAGATAAAATCTTACGTGTCGCCATCTCATCCATTGTAATTGAGATTAGATGGTATGGATTAAGAAAATTGAACTATTTTCAATTACTGCGTGATTGGAGAGGATCTGCACGCGTAGAAAAAAGTTTTCAGTTATTTTCTCTAATGAAAAAGCTTATGGTAATTTCGTGCAAGACTTCTCAAAATTCATGGTAGCTTTGTGAAATTACCCCTAAAAGAATTGATCTTGTTGATATCATCAAATAACTGTAATAAACCATTTTGGTAACTGTGATTTGTATATAGCTATCATTACTGCCACTACTACTAGTGAGTGGGCTTTCCCTTTAAGCCTCTGAATTGGTCTCCTTTTGTTATCTTTTTTAAGAGGAAATAGGTGCTATGTCGTTTATAGATGATAAAAGTATTTTCCATGCATTTAATATTATATTTCATCTGCAGGTTTTGCAAACTCCAAACCGAAATGTACCACGTACCAAACTCCAATCCCAATGGAGGCCCAACAAGTAAGCCCAAAGCCAACTGAAGCTGAAAAGGACCCAATCTCTGTCGCATCCAAAGCAAGAACCAAAATAAAAGAAATCAATCCCAACCAAAACATCTCCCTCCACTCCTCAGATCGACCTTCTCTCCTACCTCAAGCTTATTGGCTTTCTGATAGGGAGCTCATTTTCCCCATAAAAGGAACTGAAAACAAAATAAGCCGAAGCCAAAGCCGAAGGCCACAATTGAAGCTATAAGAGCAAGGGGTGAAGGCCCAAGCTCAGGCCCAAGTTAAGAATCAAGGTCCTAAAAGGTGCACTGAGTGCCTGTCCTCCAAAACACCACTGTGGAGACCAGGCCCATTGGGCCCCAAGACTCTGTGTAATGCTTGTGGACTTAGGTTCAAGTCTGGTAGGCTTTTGGCTGTATAGGCCCATTAAGAGCCCAACTTTTGAGAGCTTCAAGTAGTCAAGTTCTCATAAGAAAGTTTTGAAGATGAGAATGCCTACGGTTTTCTTTTCACTGACTAATTAAGAGAGTAGAGGAGAATGCCGACTTGTACCGTAAAAAACACATGATATAATGTGGTAGTAGTAGACAGTTTCAATGTAGTCTATAAATAGTAGTGAAGTTTTATTATGTTTTTCTAGTATTTTTTTTTATTTATATAAGTTGGTTTGTTGCTCGTAGAGTTATTAAGAACAAAAGGTTCAAATTTGTTTTGTTACCGTTGGAATTAATATAAAACTATAACCTTCAATTCTCATCAAAAATTTAGAGCTTTTGTGTAATTGTCAGAGGGACTTTAGACGGCATTAGGGCAATCCAAGTTTAAATCCCACCGATCACGAATTTGAAGTGGATTTCCTAAAGTCTGATCTGTATAATCTTTAAGAAGACAAACAAAGAAGAGGCAGATAAAAGATGTCATCGGTGCTGGCATTGTTGTCTCTGATGTTATTGTTGGTGAAGAAGAAGAAGAAGAACAGAAAGACGAGGGAAGATATGCAGAGCGGAGAAGGATTGAGGAATCAGACGAAGAAAATGGTTCGATGGATGATTATGCTGAGACATCCTCTGAGAACGCATCACAATTGTTGCCCTCATCATCATCATCAATCTTTTTTTCATGTTCATGGATCATTGCCTTATGAAGAACCTGAAATTAATGCAGCTTGTGTTTAAGTTTTGGTGAATACAAAGAAACAACAAAGAGGGTAGAGGCTCGAGCGAAGGGAAGCAAGTTAAGGAGCCAGATCGACAACAAGGAATCTTGGCTCATAACAATGAGGACACTACCAAGTTTCTTTTTTATGATGATTCTTCGCCAGAGGCCGAATTTAATTTATTTTCATTCTTGGCTGCTTACATTCCTTATGAAAAACTAGAAATTATTAAATTAATGTTAATAAACTAATAACTTAATAAAAACTAATACTAATAAAATGATAAACTTATTTAAAACAATTTTGTAATAACATTTAATTATCTAATAAATAAATATTTATTAAAATATTAAGCTAGCAATAGTCTTATCAATTCTCAAGCTCTCACAGTTGGTAGTTTTCTCACCATATCAAATCCTATCGCGGGGGCATCTGAGACTCTAAAACAGCCACAGATATTAAGTCTTTCTACGTATTCATCTCTTTTATTACAACCAAGCAATGAAATAAATTTTGCTGCTAAATTAGATTTAAATGTCTACAAACTACCGGAAAAATTCTATAAAGTTGCACCATGTCCTTAGCTCATCTTAGCCAAATTTATTAATTCACAAGAGGTGGTAACTTTTTACGTACCCTCAAATTTGCAGTACGATAAGAACACAGTACCTAAAATGGCATGAAAACACAAAAAAAAAAAAGCAAATTAAAATTTAAGTTCAGACGAAACAAAGAATTTACCTCTGGATCCAAGAAGATGCGGAACGCCAAAATGCGACGCATATAAACATGAGAGGGAAAAAAATCGTACGTGCGTCCCGCCATTCTTCGCTTCCTCCATGAAAAAAAAACTCGATGGAGGATAGAAAAGTTAGTTGGCTTTGAATAGGATCGGCCTAAGCTTCTTAACTTGTAAGCTATATGCAAATCTGAAAATAATGGGGGTTTAGGCTGATTTTGAGAACGAACTACAGCAAAAAAACAGAGAAGGAAGGCTCTGTTTCATTGATGAACAGAGGCCGGAATAGAGAAGCAGGAATTTTTTGAAGTTTATTCACGTTCTGAAAACACAAAGACTTGTTTACATATATATAAACACATAGGGATAAGATTACAACTCTAATCTTTATCCAATAACTAGAAAAACTATCCACTAACTAGTATTCTACTATAATTAGAACTCTATCTAATAACTTGGATTCAAACTAACAATCCGGACTGATTATTTGCTCACATTCTCCCCCTTAATCTGGACGAGATTCTAAATTCCTTACTCCTAGCAGCTCCCGCATCTCGATGAACTTCACCCTTGCTATTGCCTTCATGAGAATATCCGCTCGCTGCTCGCTCGTGCTCACGAACTCCACCTTAATCTGTCCTCGCTCAACACACTCACGAATGAAGTGAAAACGTGTGTCGATATGCTTGCTTCTTCCATGGAAAACTGGATTCTTCATCAAGGCAATCGCAGACTTGTTGTCGACGAAGAGTGTAACCGGCTTGGGCTCACTCCAAATCACCTCGCTGATTAAACTCCTCAACCACAAGCCTTGGCATGCTGCTGCAGTTGCCGTCATAAATTCTGCCTCGCAGGATGATAATGCCACCGTCTTCTGCTTCTGTGATGTCCAAGTGACCAAGCTGTCACCTAGATAAAATGCCATGCCGCCTGTGCTGCGCCTGTCATCAACATCTCCCGCAAGATCACTGTCAGTGAATCCCACCAACTCTTCATTGCCTCGACCTCGTTTGTACACCAATCCGTAGGACACAGTACCCTTCACGTATCTCAAAATATGCTTGACCACCTGTCGATGCAAAACTGTAGGGTGCTCCATGTACCTACTCACAATCCCCACGGCATATGTGATATCGGGTCGGGTGTGAGTTAGATACCTTAAGCATCCGATAATGCGTCTATACTCCGTCACGTCCACCAGTGTTCCTTCAGAATCCTTTCCAAGCTTTAGCTTTGCTTCCATGGGATATTGGGTCGGGTTACAATCAATCATACCGAACTGACCCAAAACTCTCTTCGCATAGGCCACCTGCCTTAGCGCAATACAATCATCTCGCTGATCCACCTCGATACCAAGATAATAGGAAAGCAATCCAAGGTCACTCATCTCGAACTCCTTCATCATTTGTTGCTTGAAAAACTTTATCACATCCGCCCTCGAGCCCGTAACAATCAAGTCATCCACGTACACACCAACAATGAGTGTATCCCCTCTATTACTCCTGGTGTATACTGCCTGCTCCTGTGTACATCTTGCAAATCGGATGCCCTTCATGCACTTATCGAGGCGCGTGTTCCATGCCTGAGGTGCTTGGCGTAGACCGTAGAGTGCCTTTGAAAGTTTGTAGACCTTGTGCTCCTGATTCTTCACAACGACCCTTCAGGTTGAGCCACATACACTTCTTCCTGGAGATCACCATTTAGGAATGCCGACTTCGCATCCAAATGGTGCACCTCCCACCCGTTCTGTGCTGATATAGCGAGAATTATTCTGATGGTATCAAGCCTTACCACAGGTGCAAATACCTCATCGAAGTCCACGCCTTGCTGCTGTACGTACCCTTTTGCTACAAGTCTTGCCTTGTGCTTGAGAATGTTGCCTTCATTGTCCTTCTTCAGCTTGTACACCCATTTGAGACCAATGGGTTTAGAACCCCGCGGTAACTCCGTGAGTACCCAAGTCTTATTCTTCTCGATGGCCTCCAATTCTTTCTCCATGGCAGTCCGCCATTCTTGATCTGTTGCAGCCTCAATGTAGCTCGCGGGTTCTTCGGTGATTAGGAACAACTCCTCTGCAGGGAGATCAATCACCTCCGTCTCTGCATAGATGTCCGCCAGGGATCGAAAGCGTACAGGAGTCATCACTGCAGCTTCAGGAGGTTCGGACAGTTCCAATGCAGTGGGGTTTGCTGCCTCTTCAGCAGTTTCTGGACTGCTCCTGGTTCGGCCTGCAGCACCAGCGGGTGTACGCGGACTGGTTCGGTCTGTCAACTGTCCAGATTGACCTCTCGTCGGCTCCAATACGGCAGGGATCACTGCTTTAATAACTGTTCTTGGACCAGCACCAGTCTGTGGGCTGTTCTGGCCGGATGCTGGCAGTCTTAACCGAACTGTCGGCTGTCCAGTTTCTGCAGGAAATGCACCGGCTGCTGCGCCTGCTGCTGTGCCGGCCGCTGTTGATTCCTCTTCCGCTGCGAACTCTACCTAGCTGAGTGGTTCTACGTCTCCATCTGCGCTCCATTGCCATTCTTTTCCTTCCTCGAACACGACATCCCTGCTGACACGTATTTTGCCATGTTGAGGGTCGTAAAGGCGATGCGCTTTGCTTCCTTCCTCTACCCCAATATACACCATTGGCGTGCTCCGATCGTCGAGTTTCTTATGAGAAGGACCTGCAATCTTCACATACGCTACACATCCAAAAACTCTCAAGTGTTTTAGATGTGGTTTCTTACCAAACCAAGCTTCGTAGGGTGTGTGATCGTACAACGCCTTGTTTGGTAGTCGGTTGAGGATGTACACCGCGTGCCTAACCGCTTCGTCCCACATGGTTCCAGGCATATGCATGCTCTTAAGTAGGCTTCTCACCATGTCCATCACCGTGCGGTTACGTCTCTCCACTACACCGTTTTTCTGCGGGGTGTACGGTGCAGTGAGATGACGCTTGATGCCGTAGTCTTCACACAACTTGGTGAAATCCTTTGACAAAAACTCGCCACCACGATCCGTCCTCAATGTCTTCACCTTGTGGTCACATGCATTCTCAACCTCTGTTTTGAACTTCTTGAAGGTTTCACAAGCTTGGCTCTTGGCCTTCAACATGTATACCCACATCCATCAGCTGAAATCATCAACAATAAGAAGGAAGTATCTGTTACCCGCAAGTGTGGATGGGGTGATAGGACCACATAGGTCAGCATGTAGTAACTCCAGCGGCTTCTGAGCTCTGAAGTTTGCTTGCGAAGGGAACGGCAGTCTTGCTTGCTTGGCGACAAGGCATCCTTCGCATAGTTGATTCGGGTGCAAGATCTTCGGCAACCCGGAAGCCATCCTCTTATCAGTCATCATCTTGAGGGCGAAGAAATTGACATGCCCAAGGCGAGCGTGCCACAACCAAGCTGGATCGTTAATGTTCGCCATCAAGCACGCCGGCATGCAAGTCTTTAACTCTATCCTGTACAATCGGTTAGTAGAACGTTTCACCCTCATCAAGAGAGCACCGTTCCTATCAAACACCCTCAAGAACTCGTCAGCAATAACAACCTTACTCCCATCTTCAGTCATCTGACCAAGGCTAATAATGTTAGATTTCAAGCTTGGAATATAATATACCTCGGGTAGTAGCCTTTGATCGCCGTTGTTGCACTGAAAGAGGATAGAGCCTTTCCCCTTGATCTCTACCGCGGATCCATCACCAAACTTGACGGTTCCCTTGATGTTCTCGTCGAGCTCCTTGAACTTGTCTCGGTGGCCGGTCATGTGATTGCTAGCTCCGTTGTCAAGATACCAAACGTCGTTGGCAACTTGTGCCTCCCCCGCGAAGTTTGGCACCACCTTCTTTTCATTGAGTAGAATGATAGTTGATGATTCCTCTAAAACAGTCATCATCAAGGTTGGCTCCTCGTCATATGCACGGGTGAGATGAGCCTCCTGATCATGATTGCGGCGTTGCTTATGACACTCCGACTGAAAGTGCCCGTATACTCCGCAATTGAAGCATTTGATGTTGGATTTGTCTCGACCACCGCTTGTGCTACTCTCCCCCTCCTGGCGAGCTACACCTCCATGGCCAAAACCACCTCCTGGACGTCCTCCTCTGCCTCCGAAGCCGCCTCGGCCTGCCTGGCCGCCGTGCTCCCCTCCGCGGCCTGCCTGACCCACATGGTCAGACTGTCCTCCCTGGCCGCTGCCTCGGCCAAACTGGCCACCACGGCCTGCCTGGCCGCGGCCTCGTCCACGTCCTGTTCCGCATGCACGGCCTCGTCCATTGCCGTCAGTACTCGCCTGTGTGGAGAAGGTGTTTCCGCTGCTCTTCTTGCCCCTTGCTTGCCACTCCGCATGCGTTAACAATAGGTGATCGTCGACGTTGTTTCGAAAGACACGTGCCCTCTCCTCGTGGGCTTTGAGACGCCCGATCGCCTCCTCGAGTGTCATGCCGTCGATGTCCCCGAACTGTTCAATCGTGGAGACGATAGTAAGGAATCTCTTCGATACCGCCCGAAGTAGCTTTCTGACGACGTAGTTCTCCTCCATCTCGCCGCCTAAAGCCCGAATCTTGTTGACGACTCCTATCAACTTCGTTGAAAAATCGTCGACGTTATCATTCTCCTTCATCCGGAGAAGTTCGAACTCGGACTTCAAGGTCTGCACCTTCGCGTTCCTCACACGATCCGCTCCTAGATGCATTGTTTTCAACGTCTCCCATGCCTCTTTTGTCGTCTGCTTCTCTGCGATCACCATCAAAGTCTCTTTAGGAATCCCCTGGTAGATGGCCGCCAACGCCATCTGATCCTTCCTGTGTTCCACGAACACGCCTGCCGCGGGCTCAATGGCGTCCCACACGTCTTGAGCCTTCATGTAGACTTTCATCTTGATTGCCCACGAAGCATAGTTATCCCTCAATAGCGTCGGGTATTGGAGAGTGAGAGAACCCATCTTGGTCGTCATCTTCTCCGAACTCGTCATCTCTTCAGATCTTGGTTGAATCTTAGGCATACACTGCTCTGATACCACTTGTTGGCTTTGAATAGGATCGGCCTAAGCTTCTTAACTTGTAAGCTATATGCAAATCTGAAAATAATGAGGGTTTAGGCTGATTTTGAGAATGAACTACAACAAAAAAACAGAGAAGGAAGGCTCTGTTTCATTGATGAACAGAGGCCGGAATAGAGAAGCAGGAATTTTTTGAAGTTTATTCACGTTCTGAAAACACAAAGACTTGTTTACATATATATAAACACATAGGGATAAGATTACAACTCTAATCTTTATCCAATAACTAGAAAAACTATCCACTAACTAGTATTCTACTATAATTAGAACTCTATCTAATAACTTGGATTCAAACTAACAATCCGGACTGATTATTTGCTCACAAAGTTAAGCCCCCTGATGTTCATTTTGTGGGGTCCTACTCTGATGGCATCAAATAGCACGTGTCAATTGATAAGAGATGCACTTATAAGGGATAAGTGATGAACTGAGGGCCGTTTGGATGAGGTATTTTGCTCCAAAAATTGGGAGGAAAACTGTCAAAATGGCAGCTTTAAAGAGGCGGTTTTAGGGAAAAGCTGCCAAAAAACTACCTTTTTTTATGATGAGATGAGATGAGATGAATTGTCATTATATTATTGAATGATGTGATCCACACTTAAGGAAATTATTTTCCTAGCTTTTGGGCAGGAAATGGATGGAAATGAAATGTTAATGAGATGAGTTGTCACCATCTTATTGGATGATGTGAGTGATTTGAAATGATGAGATGGGATGAGTTGAGCGTTGTTGTGGATGAAAATAATATTTTATTAGATGTGATGGATGAGTTGTTGGATAAAAATAATATTTTATTAGATGTGGTGGATATAGTGGATGAGTTGTTGGATGAAAATAATATTTTATTAGATGTGGTGGATGAGTTGTTGGATAAAAATAATATTTTATTAGATGTTGTTGGTGGGTTTTAAGGATGCAAATAGATGAAATTGTATTTTTTAAGTTTTTTGGTTTTCATTTCTATTTCTTGGTTTTTAGGAAATAACCAAACATGTCCTAAAAGAGAATTTAAACAAACAATGTAAAGTGATGAAAACTGACATTGAGACCCATTTTTTTACACTTTTCATCCTTTTATATGGTAAAAACATACAACCAAACAGCCTCTTATAAAGAATAAGTGATGAACTAACGTGATCTATTGACCGGGGAAGTGATAGGTCACAAGACGTAGTAAGAGAGGAGATGAATCGTCTCCACTACAACCACTAAATATTCAATAATTAATCTTGGTATAATCGGAATTAACTAATTAATAATTTATTTGAGGATGAAACCTTTATATGAACTAAACTCTCGGCTCATGCCATAAAATAGTGACTACAATGACAATAATGTGTGCAAGAAGGCTCGTGCACTTGAATTACGTACGTACCTCCCACTAAATACTCAATACACGTTCTATGCAATCATCGAAAGCAGACTTTTTGCTCATTAATCTACTCAAAAATCGTCTCCCGTACTGCTACTTCTACTCTCAAAAATCGTGCAATGTTTTTTCTTTTTTACGGACGAAAACGTTCAATGTCCCAAAGTTCAGTTATACTATAGATAGATCGAATTATATAACCTTTTATTATACATACTTGTTAGACGTATATAATAACATATAGATATAAAGTTTAATAATATCTAAAGTCTAGTACAAAATAGATATGTCTAGCTATAGTAAATAATAGTTGCACTATAGTTCATAAAACATATCTAACTATAGTTATGCTATAGCCTAAAAAAGCTTTTAATTAATATGATTTAATAAGATAGGGGTTATGAGATAAATTTGAAGGGGTATACATAGTTTATGTATCTATGTGTTTTGATTTAAAGGGACATGTTTACGTATGTGTGTATGTGTTTTATGTATGCATGCATGTGTTTCATGGATGCCTTATATATATTTTAGATGGTGTTTTCAGAAGAAATGTTTTAACATAGCAACACACTTTTATAATGGTGCTAGTATCTAGCACGTGCGTTGTGCGTAGACATACTTGAATGCTAATGCATATAAACAAATTAAAATAATAATTCTTCCACATAATAATTATTATTTAATAATATAAATTATTATTTTCCCATAACAATATAATGTCATTATAGTTAATATTACATTTAATAAAGGAAACTAATATAATTAAAGAAACTTTGTAAACCCCTAGCATATCTCCAGATAATTCTAGTAAATACATGAAGAAAGTGAAAACACCCTAGAGGGGGATGCATAGGCATGAATGCTAATCTAATCCGATATTAATACCAATTTAAAACTAATTAATAAATATCCTAACAAGAATGATATATAATGAATTATTTGCAAGCAAGAATGATATATAATGAATTATTTGCAAGGATATGAAGTTGAGTAAACAAATATGAAGTTGAGTAAACAAATTTAAAATATTTGGATCATGTTGTACTTTGATGGTAATATGTCTTCTTTGGTCTGTTTGAATTAGACTGTCCTAGCTAGTGACATGAGTCATACTTCTTAAGCAGCTAAGTAATTATTCTTCGTCCCACAAATTAAAAATTATCTTTGCCCTTTTCAGAAAGCTCCTCCCTAATATGACCAAGCGTTGGGTAAGGGTCCGTTCGTTTGCCTAAAAAAAGAGGGAAATAAAAAAAAATGAAACATATTTCTAAGAAAAATAGGTTTTTAAATTGTTTGGTTGGCTAAAAAAAGAATGAAATCAAAGAAATGGAGATGAGATAAGATGAGTTGTCACATTATTATTGGATGATGTGAGTAATTTTTTAAGAAAACTAGTTTTGATGTTGTTTGGTTGGCGAAAAAAATAAGGAAATGAATTATAAGAAACCTATTTCCTGTAGTTTGTTGTTTTCTTTTGTTTGGTTCATTCTTAAAAATAAGAAATGAAATGAGATGGGATGAGTTGTCATTGTATTATTGGGTGGTGTGATCTACACTTAAGAAAAGTGTTTTCACAACTTTTTGGGATGAAAACAAAGAAATTAAATGTTAATGAGATGAGGTGAATTGTTATAATATTTTATTGTATAATATGAGTGATTTGAAATGATGAGAAGAGATGAGTTGAGTGATGTTTGGATGAAAATAATATTTTATTACATGTGATGGATGAGTTGTTAGATGAAAATAATATTTTATTAGATGTGATGGATGAGTGGTTAGATGAAAATAATATTTTATTAGATGATGTGGATGAGTTGTTGGATGAAAATAATATTTTATTAGATGTTGTGGGTGAGTTTTAGGGATGGAAATGGAAGAAATAGTACTTTTTGAGATTTTCACCTTTTCCATTTCTATTTCTTGATTTTTAGGAAATAACCGAACAGACCCTATAAGGAAAACTCCTCAGGACCCCAAAATAGGGGACCCTTGAGGGGACAGGTGAGGTGTCAGTTCCTGGGGGGCTGATTTACTGTTTGTGAACAGTAAATCATCCCCCAGGGGCTGACACCTCACCTGTCCCCCAGGGGCCCCCTATTTAGGGTCCTTGTAGCACTACTCTGGATAAAATGGATGCGGAATCATCTGGATACAGATTATATATTAGATCTCATTAATAGAAAATGCCACATCATTCGTCCTGTATGAATATCTTCATAGTCAAATACGGGAAAAAGCCTCAGACATTGAACGTAGAAAGGTAAATTTCAGAGTAACCCCCTTTAAGTTTCAGCATTTCGCAGATAACCGCCTTAACTTTTAAAACGTCACTACGGTTGTCTATTTATTTCCTGTCAAATCAGTCAAGCGTCTTTTCGCATTCGAGCCCAATAGAAGGAAGATTCAATGGCCCAAAGTAGAAAAATTAATATAAAAAAAACCAAGTACAAACGCAGCAGAGAACAAAAAGCCTGCCACTTTTATGAGGAAATCTAACAATATTGAGACGCTTCACCTGACAACTCCTTGGTTCTAACTATTATTAAAAGCCAATGGAGAAAGGAAAAAGGAGAAGAATGGAGAGAAGAGCTGCAGATTTCTCCAAGACCCATGACCAGATTCCTTCTTCCTTCTTCAAGATCATGCTTGGAGATTTCAAACATCTTCTGGTAGCTTTTTATTTCTTTTGCTTCTATTTTCTGTTGTTTTAGTCTTTTCGTTTGGATTACCTTTAGAATCTAAGTTGGGTAACTAAACCACCTAAGTATTTGCACTAGAGAAAATATCACATGCTTTTTTTTTTAAATCAGCGAAAATTTTGCCGCGTATTGTAATATGGTTGTTTTATGATAATAAATAAGACTACCCGGTAGATATTTGACGATAGTGTAAGCTTCCTGGTGATTTAGTGCTATCATCTGAAACATTCGTGGGTCAATTTCACAAAAAACCCAGAGCTTTAAGTGGTTTAGCACATAACACCCCTACACTTTTTTAATCTCATCAAACCCCCTGAACTTTGGGGTGTTGTACAACCCCCATCCCCTAAAGTTTAAATTTTTCTCACCGTTCCCCTGTTCATATAATTGGAAGGAACTAAAATATTTAGGGCCCGTTTGGTTGCCCGTTTTTGAGGGGGAAAGTGGTTGAAAGCTGGCTCAGATGTCCCGTGACAGTTTTCCCCTTCAAAATAAACCAACCAAACGGGCCCTTAGTCATTTACCCTTTACGGGCAAACGTACCCACCTCCCAATTGAGTTTTTTCTCTCAAGGATATTTCATTTTTTTCTGTTCATATAATTGGCAAGAACTAAAATATTTAGTCATTTACCCTTTACTGACAAACGTACCCCCACCTCCCAATTGAGTTTTTCCTCTCAAGGACATTTCACTTTTTTTTCCTCTTAATATAATTGGCAAGAACTAAAATATTTAGTCATTTACCCTTTACTAGCAAACGTACGTACCCCCACCTCCCAATTGAGTTGGGGGGGGGGGGGGGTTGAACTGTAGGCTTTATTCAGGGGTTGTTTATTTGCTAAAAAAATGAAATGGAGCTTTTGAAATCTGACAACAGAGCCACGTCAGCTTTTGATTTCTATCCATTTCTATTTCCAACGTTTGGTTCGTTGAGTGATTTAAAGAATGGAGGTGTGAAATGTGTTGCCATGTCAGAATTTGTAGAAAACACATTTCAGACCCAAAGCGAGTGAAATGGTGGGAAATGTATTTAATGGGTAATAAAATATTGTCTTGCTCACCTTTTGAGACCCGAAGTGACTAAAGTGGCTGAAATGAGTCAGATTTTTTTATTTTTGGATGTTGAAACTAACCCAAGAAATGGAAAAAACAATGCTTTTCAGCCTATGATTTCATGGTGGAACAAACCAAATAAATCAAATATGAGAAACCCTCTTAACTGTTCTGAAATGGTTTTCATCATGGTTTTGTGTTTTTTTTTTAATGAAAATGTACGAAACATGCTCTCAATACCAAATATGTCATGACTCCAACTCGACCCTTATCAGTAAATAAAACTGATACTTACGGAATTTAGTCAAAGCCACTACAAATTCCAAGCTCAAAGACCCTACTATGTACTGACAAAAAACTCTACTTACCTTAGCACACATTTTAGTTATTGCTAATTAGACACAGAGGGGTCTGGTGATAAAATTTTCAACTTCATAGGAATTTTGAATTTTGTGAGATACCCCGCATTTTATAGGGATTTTGTGAGGAAAAAAAAGTTACGGGTGGTGCGGTGTATGTGCCAAACTCCCAAAGTTTTTTTTT
>BQKN01064826.1:477640-490616 GCA_022839385.1 Asparagus kiusianus
AAAAAAAAAAGGTTATAAGCCGCTTTTAATAGAGGAGCGTTTGGCAAATGAGTGGATCATAATCCATTACTATTGTTAAATAACCAAATTAGACACGACTCTAGATTTAAACATCGAAGAATTTGGAATCATCTTAGATGTTAAATGTACACTAAGGTACACTTTACATTTACTTGGCCAAACTATATGCCTTATAAGCCACTAAAAATAAGATAGGTTAGAGAAATTTATTTTTTGTGAGCTTATAAGCCAAAACAAACCGGTTGCCAAACACGTTACAGTGGCTAAAAAGTGGCTTATAAACCAATTTGACCAGTTGTCAAACATGATCCCCAGAGTTAAACCCAAGCCGCTTCGAACTGACAGCAGTCCCTGAGTTTTCACGGTTCCTCGATGAGCAAGTTTCCAAAATACTTCGTTTACAATAATCTTTTCTTCGCTCTATCAGAATAAATTTTCATATAACAAACGCCAAATTAGAATCAAAACCATAAGCCTATGCTCTATTACAATAATCTTGTCTATTACAATAGTCTTGTCAACGCTCTATTAGGATAGGTGTCAAGAATTTTCATAATTAGAGTCAATAGTTATCCAGCACTCCAAACCATACGCCTCTATATTACAACATACAGCCAAGGACATACTCGACTAATACTGCAAGTAAACAGTATACAGCATTTCGACTATCAATATGGATGGTGTCGATTCTTGCCGCGACTTCTTGGAGATTTGACAACCAAGGCACTAGTTATCCACGACCTATTCAATTGAGACGATTCATCTGACAGCCAGCAACAAAGGCGTCCATCCTCTCCGCCAGTCCACCCAAAGATGCCTTTGCTCTGTGCAAGGCTCCCATTCATGTTTGAAACGGGTAATACAGCCCTCACGACCCCTAAATGGCCGCCTTCAAGAATGGCCCCTGGTGACCCAATTGTTGAAGGAGAGTTGGAGTTTATGGGAAAGTAGCCCAGCGTCCCTGAGCCTGTGCCACCGATTACCCATAATTGATCGTCGGTGCCACAGTAGTAGCAATCGACAAAATAGTCAATCTGCAGTATATTGTCAAATAAGAGATGAGAGCGGAAAATGAATTCTAGCTTGTAATTTATTTTAAAACCATTGAAAACACTATGTTTGTTAAAAGGTGGTACATTTATTATATTCACGCTTAATGTAGATGACAAAGAGGACAGGCTGGTGATGCAAACTGCATACTCAAATATGTGGTTTCCCTACAGAGTTTTCATTACCACCATGTTTATACAATGACAACAACAATGTTGATTTTTTGGATCTATCCTCAAAAATTCCAAAAAAGAAGTTTTAGCTTCAGATGGAAGACACAACCTTGATTCTAGGTGGACTTGGAATAATAGTGAAGTAGTCCTCTAATACTTCACCCTTCATCCGAATCTTCTCAACAAGGTTCAACAAGTAACATACATATTCAAATAACTAATACAAACCAAAATTGTGATGGAGATATTTTATAATAAAAAAATTAAAGGATGATAAAAACTAAAGAGGAATCATTACTTTTACAAATGGCGTAAAGTACAAAATAATATGGGGTAGTCAATGCTCAACATTGAAGAGAACTGGGGGATGTTTTCCTTTCAAATTAGTTGAAGAGATTTTGGCTGCAATGAAGTACAAGATAATTGAAAAACAGCAACAACACGTGATTTATCTGCTCAAAGAACCAAGGATGAACTAATAAATGAAGAAATTTAGAATGAAGGTGTTACCCTCCCCTTTCATCAGAAGTCTGCATATTTAAACACCAAGACAGTTTATATTGGGTTTTAATAGAATATCCTTGCTCCAGAGAAATTTTTTATAATGCATATGCGGTGAGTGTATTTATTATTAAGAAAATAAAATAACATGAATTTAAAAATTCATGAAGCATATGCATTTCTCTTGAGAGTTGTCATTGTCATTTATCCATGGATCAAATGCCTCAGTTTAAGCTGTCAGCTTTTTAAAATATTTGAAATGAATGAAAAAACTGATGACTAAGATGCAATACATTAATAAGCTTGCGAAATGCTAATACCATCAATGCTTCTAAAAGGATTAGCGGATTTAGAAGACTAATGAATCGGTAAAATATTCTGTGAATATTCTAGAGAAGATAAGAAGCATACATCATCTAGATTCCATTTATCAGAAGCCAATGAACGAGCATTTTCGAAGCTGACTTCTCTTCTTGTATCTTTCCAATCCCAGATACTGGAGAAAGTAGCGGTAATTAGTTCAGATTAGCATTTTAATGTTGACTACTATTACTTATTATACATTAGAAAAAAGATCAAGGCATTAAACAAAAAGAAGAATATCAAAACCATGAGTCAAAAGAAACTAGAATTCAAAATAGCTTCAGAAACACTATGTGAATACTAACCCTGCTTTGTCTCACTATTGCAGTTTAACTTGAAGAAAACAAACAAAAAATCTAGGAAAGCCTCTACTCTAATTGATTGAAAAGCGTATTAAGACACTATAACATTACCTTAATGTTTCAATGTGAGTCAAACACCATAGCTTTTCATTCCTCTGTCCAAAGAACCCAACTTTTGCAATGGATGTTCCCACATTCATTACCTGTAGAGTTACAATTAGAGCTGCTATTAGATTCAGATAATAAACCCTAGTCTCAAAAAGTACAAATCCATCTACACCTCAAGATCAACACTTGACAGTTCTAAATGGTGGTCCATTGATAAGCAGATAGAGGAAATGAAAATAGCTTAAAAATAAAATCTAAATAAAAACACATTTATTATTTTATGAGTGATGGTCACAGCCACTCAGCCAGAAGACCCACAATAATATTTTTAAGAGTCGTGTTCCTCACAATTACAACGCAATAAAATCTAAATAAGCACTTTGTGCTCTAGGTCATGTCTCCATGCTCAGAAGGCCTCAGAGCTCAGTGTGGCCTGGGTATCCATGTGCGTGATAATGATGATTGATGAAAAAAAATGTGAATGTCTATGTGAACAAAATTCTATAATTTCAGGGGAAATCAAGTTTTGGTGATGATGATTACTGTGCAGGATGATTTACTTAATGAAATCTGTTTCAGACAGTCACAAATGATTTATTTGATTAGATCCAGGTAATTTGCGATTAGGCTAAATCTTTTTAATTATGTGACCTACGTAGCATCCAGCATACAAAGTGGGGGCAGAAATGGTCATTTCAAAAACAAACAAAAAATTTAAAAAAAATAAAACACATAGCAGAAGTAAAGCAAAGACGTTTGGTTTCTATTCAATTTAACAATGTAAGCATAAAGATGAATCGTTTCGAAGATAAATATGACAAATGTCTCAGAAACATCAATAGGCAGAAAATGAGCTCTACATGACGCATAATATTTTACAGATGGGCAATAAATTGGCATTGTAAGTGCCAGAAGGATTATTAAATTTCTTATCATGATGATCTTTAATTCACTTTACAATATTCCAATCCAAGCTATGCACAGAGGCTATAGCAAGCAAGTTAAAAGTGCATCAAGTAAATGTCGATGCTTACTGATTCCAAATGATTATCGTCATCAATTTGCCCATTAGTATCAAAAAGACATAACAAACCATCAACAGAAGAAGAAATGAGCTTGCTTTGCTGATCTGGAGCAAAGTGTACCTATCAATAACCAAAAACATATAATTACAAATACTATGGTGTAAAATCTACAGCCTGAATCACGTAAATAATTTTAAAAAAATCAACTACAGGACTCATCAGCTACATATGTATAAGAAGAAAACAAACAAAGTGCATCTGCTCAAGTAAGAAGAACTTAATATGACAGGATACACATCCACGTATAAATGTATATAACAGAGTGGATGTACTCGTTACATTTGGGGAGAGGGGGGGGGGGGGGGGGCAGTACCCCTACAAATATGAAAATTTCCTTTTAAAGTTGTCTGAACTTACGATATGCCCCCATAGTTCTATAATCCTTGCAACCTAACAGTTACTTACATAATCACTAAATAAATTAGTAGCCCATTTGAATTTATAATTCCGCACATCAAATGGAAGTTTGTTCGTCAATAATGCTATTTCCAAACAATCGGCTAAAATACATCCATTTAGCCCATTTGCCAAGAACGATATTTTCAAACAATCAACTCAAATGGGCTGATCTATTTTTATCATTAGCAACCCAAAAACCCAAAGCCATCAAGAGTTTGACGGCCTCTGACTCTTTGGGAGAATTAAAGCACGAAATTTTTGGGATCGAGAGAAAAATGGGATCCAGTAAGTCAAAAGAGGACAAACTCATGATGGGCTAATCAATAGTTTTGCATTTTAGGTTGCTAATGGCCTTGATTCAAAAGGGTCAGCTCACTTGAGCTCATTGTTTGAAAATAGCATTCTTGACAAATGGGCTAATCATATATATTTTAGCTAACTGTTTAGAAATAGCATTTTTGGCAAACAGAACTTCATTTGGTAGGCTGAATTGTGAATTCAGAATGGCTAAAATCCATAATTAAATAGGCTATATTCAAATGGGCAACTAATTTGTTTAGTAATTATATAAAGTTAAGCGCAAACATTTTAAAAATATGCAGGCAGATTGTGAGTTTAGAAGAAAACACCCAACCCCACAGACACACAAAGTTAACATGTACACCTGCCCATGTCCGGTACTAGAGCTTCATAAATTACATTTTTACATTAAGGTAAGTAGATACTTGTTGTTCGACACTATAAGAAATCTTTTCTGTATCTGCCACTATTATATTGCATGATGCAAAATCATGAATAAATTAGTTTAGTTTAACATGAATACATATCAAAAATAATAATAATAATAAAATGAAATACATCATCGAAAAAAATGTTAGTATTTATCAATTTAACTCATTGTCTCATTTCACTGATAATATAGAAGGGTGATAAATTGTTGCATGTAAACTTTTTTCAGATTTTGTCCATTTTATTGGCAAATAATTTCAATAACTAAAATATAAGGCTTGATTAGGAATTGTCTACCTAGTGTTGTCAAGGGCGCTCAAGGTTAAGCATCGACAAGGTGCCTTGAATGAAGTTTCGCGATAAAAAGGTGCACCCAACAATGTCTCTAAAGAGCTTTCCACCTCTATGAAGGCGCAACTAGGGTGTTCCCTCAGTTTACAAAAAGAAATCTAATTAAAATCGAGTCTGAAACCCACAAACCCAATTTACATTTAAACTTGTTTACATTACAATAAAAAATTATAAAAGTATAGTTGTTACTCGTTACCCGCTAACCTAATTAAACCCATCCCCACACGATCAGGAATATGGCTCGAGGGTCCCCTTATCCTCAAGTTGTGCTCCTCATCTCAGCCCTTTCTCTTCCCTCTTTTTCTCATTTTGTTCCTTGGCCACCAGCATGCACCTAGCAATGGGTAAACAGTGCCAAAGGACAATGAATGATGTTGAACGATAGAGAGAGGTGAGTTTTTTTCTTCTTCTCTCTTTTCAGTGAGTTTTCTTATTTCTTTCTTGTTTAGCTTTATGCCTGTTTTGGGTGTTTAGTTTGGCAAGTAAGTTAGGTATTTGTTCTTTCTTTAATACTAATTTATATTTAGCAAGATAGGTGTTTGTTCTTTCTTTAATACTACTTCGTATTTAGTAATGGATACATCATACAGCTCACTGTTCTTTCTTTTTTAAAATTTTTGTACAGTTGACTTAAAGATTTGAATGGTTCAGTGGACTTCTTTAACTGTTTATGAGTCCATGGGTTATGATTTAGTTTGAATATAATTCCACTTATATGGTTTAGTATGTGAATTATACAAGGTAGAATCATAAGCTTTCTAATGCCCTTACTTGTAACATTTATGTTAGGTTTAAAAAGGTATGAAGTAATAGTTTACTCTCAGCATAACACATTAAACTTTTGTAAAATCACATTAATCACTAGCTTCCTACTTAAATTGCAAACATTTTGTTTTTGTTTGTGGTGCGTGACTCGCTTCACTGAGGCTCATGACTTGTTTTAAATCTCTCACGACATGGCCGAGGCCAATACATGCTTATAGTTTTCTTCGCAATTTTTCAGAAATATACCTCCGACATGGTTTTTATATCAGCTGATATGTTGGCAACTGATATGTCCTTTTATATGGCTTCTCACAAAACAATATACCATTTTACTTTAGGCCATTTCTAGGCAACATATCATGATTTTCCTGATATATCAAGTGATGTTTTGGCCTCAAAAATCAGCCAAAATGTTGTGATGTCGATTTGTCTTTTCTTTTAGAAGATTGGTTTGGATTTATGGTTCAATTGATGCCTAAAAACCCAAACAAATATATGCTTATGTAAATAAACAGATGGAAAAATTGAGGCTCAATTGAGACCAAATTCTTTTACATAAGCTTTGCAAAAGATACCACTTTTCTCTAGAAGGACCACCACCATGATTTATGCATATGCACATTATTCGATCTCACATTTATTAAATATTTCCAATCTATCTCTAATATCTAACATCCAATTTAGAATTTTCCATCCGACATGTCCCTAACATTCGACATTTAGAACACTGACAATAACATTTTTTTTCTAATTCATACTGCAAGCTTTGTTTGTTAAGATGAAATAATTCTGTAAAAATTCTATAATGTTTTTGGCAAAAATTACATTTTTATGAAGATTTTTAGAAAATTTCAAGTAGGTTCTAATTCCTAAGTAAGTTTCTATAACTGATTAGTAATACTAAGCGTATATTATTTACATTTTTATATGCTTAGATTTCATTAAGTATGTCTAGCTTATATTTTAGGACATTATCTTATATATGCGTGTCATCTAATATGGCAATCCGATATAATATAACTGATATTTCCCTGATATCCGCAAGTTAAAATGAATTTTGATCATCCAAATGTTTCCCTGATACCCGATAATTAAACCTTGGGCGCATGCATCGCCTCCCACATTGTGAGCATAAAATGACTATATCCTGCACGTTGTTTTAAATATCCCCAACATGGCCCATATATCGCCCAATATATCCTTTTACAAGGTTTGCTGCAACTGATACGGTCTGTAAATATCTTTTATCGCTATTTGGCTATTTTGGGTGATATATCACCGATATGGCTGATACATTAGCCGATATGTTGGCTAATATATCCTTTTGTATGGTTTCTCGCAAAACAATAGACTGCGTTTGACAAATTTTTGACGAGATATCATGATTTTCTCATTATATCAAATGACATTTTGGCCTTAAAAAATCAGACAAAATGTTGCATGTTGATTTGTACTTTTGTTGTTTTACATGGTTGATTAATGATCGTAAACATATATTATTTACATTTGTATGCTTAGATTTCATTATGTTGAGATAACACTTTAGTGCATTATCCTATGTATGGAAACATCCGTTATGGCATTCCGATATTTGTCACATATCCCCGATATTTCCCCAACATCGCAATCCGATATGAACTTTGACCATCCGATATTTTCCTAATATCCGATATTTAAACCCTTGGTCCTGCATTGCATTCAGCACCTTGATAACACTGTCTACCAACTGTGATTGATCTAACTAGATCTAGGGACAACCAATGATCCAGTTAATAAAGTTGTTCGATCATTACTAGACATAATGAGGATTGGATCTATAGTTATCATATATAAATAAGGGAATCAAAACAAGTAGCTGCGTACTGAAGGAGGAATTACCTGTTTTGAGTATCAAACGTGGGATTAATTAATGCATTAGGAGTCACGGATAAGCATATCATGAATATATTTTTAAGAAAATGAGAACAAACCTTATAGTGAACATTGTGATTTGTACATTAAATAATTAAATTCTTACTCACAGATACTTTTAGAGTACACAATACATAGTAACATATACCATAACAATCACATTACAGAGACGACATTGATATACTCAGCAAGGTTTCGACTCCTATATCTTTTCAGTGAATCCAGACTTATCACATGGAGAAAAATGTAACTACATGAGTTTCGAAGTTAGAAGACATACTTGTGTGACATCGTCCATGTGTGATTCTTCCAAGCATGCCACCTGCTTACTGCTTCTCCAGTCCCAAAACAATATCTGTCAAAATACAAAAACCTAACATTAAAATGAATATATCAACAAAGAACAAGAATCTACTACACAAAGTTAATAGGGTACAACTAAAGTGATAGGACAAAAGTGTTTTTTTCAAAACTTTACAATGATATCTAAAATAAGACATATCAAAAGATCAGCATTGTACTAGGTTGCAAACAAAAAGACCATGTCCAAGTTCATGGACCAGCCACTGCCTATTAGTTTCTAGATCAGGTAGATAGCCATGTTAAAGTGTGAGCAGTATGTTTCTACTAATTCACTGAACATATGAGGTCATCAAAAGCCCTGGATAAATTTTAAATAGTTACTCAATTATAATCAATTAACTAAAGAACTGACCTGAAGTTGCAAATAAAATCTAAAAGATGGTCTCAAACCAAACACAGATGTATCCTCTAAGATGGATAGTTGGAACCAATTTGAGCTCCATCGGTACCCAATAACTCCAGAAAGTCCAAATTTAGCCAGATACATCATGAAGTCATCCAGATTTATATAAGTGAAACAATTTGCATATCAAGGGACACGTGACGGCGAGAAATCCAATCAACCAATGGTCCGATTGTAATACATTATAGCAGCTTTTAAAACGGGGAGAAATGTGATAAGGAGATTAAGGTTTCAGCAGTAGATTATGTCGCAACCAGCTATCATAATAGTAAATGCATGGCATATAGAATTTGGAAGGAGAGGTGCGAGAGTTGAAAAATCTTCTAACGGATTATTGATGGTTTCTACATTTGCCATCTTTCGGAAAGAATATGAAACAAAAGTTTCTAGATAAGCTATGACCCGACCCACCTGCCAGATAGGATAACTTTCCATAAGCTTTCTTCCACCAGGTCAAAAGAAAACTTCATGCAATTTTAGTGGCTTCGGGGTTTGCCTCTCACATTATACAAATCAAGAAAACAAAAAAAAACTAATTAATGTCATGACACACCACAAGTATGACCATTAAATTTGCAAAAGCACCTAGAGTTACTCTTTGTCTAATTTACATATCATTCAAAAAGAACAGGCAAACTCTACTTTCTTTCTCTCAAAATTCAATATCCAAACACATCATAGACAGTTTTGGAAATTCTGGGATTTTGTTAGCCAAAAACTGACTTAGTATCTTTAGTTGGCTCATTATTTGAGCTTCTATCTAATGAGAATATGAGATCAAAGCCTGTCTGAACATATTCTGAGGACATTTATCTACAAATGGGAGTCAAGCCTGTCTGAACATATTCTGAGGACATTTAACTACAAATGGGAGTCAACAATTGCAACTAAGCAAGAAGCGGAATGAGTGAGTCCTGGCACTATTCACATAGTTTAGTGCGTAACATTCAATACTGTGTTGCATCAATACCAATTTCAGTGGTTTATATGCTGATTAAATTTACAATTCATGCACCCTGTGGGACATAAAGCTGTAGCTGTGACAACATGGTTAACTCTAATGAGACTATGCCTTCTGTTAAACATTGATACATATCAAGTGGAGTACTATACATCAATCATTCAATACTGTGTTGCATCAGTACAAGTTTCAGTTTTCTATATAGCGAGTAAGTATACATTTCATGTACCCTTTGCGGACCATAAAGCTGTTGGCAAAAAAATTGGTTAAACTCTATTGAGTCCTTGTTTTCTGTTGCGTCTACAACACAGCATATGCAACTTTGTGCCAACTTAAGTATATACTGAAATCTGATAGTACCTTAATAAATGACAAAAGTTAGGGGTATTGATAGCAAAAATCACATGATAGACCAGTACATTCCAACAAATTTGAGAAACACAATAAGAAGAATTAGATACAAGGTTAGTTGCGCTATTTTTTTGTTCTCTTTTTCTGAAGAACTCCACAGCTCAAAACTTCATCAACACAACACAAATTACAAAATGATCAAGAAATTTAAGCAGACCATTTCCCAACAGAAGTATATGACCGATCCATCTTCAAACTGACATATAGACTCTAATTACAATTTCCATTATACAATCAAGAACAAATTGCAAATATTAATATATGATAATGTGTACAAAATTTAAATAGTAGTACCTGTGCATTACAACCAGCAGCAAGAAGATTACCACTTGACCCACCAAAAGAAAAGCTAAATATTTCTTGATAAGAACCAGCTTTTAGTGAAGAAACCTAGGTCAAACACATGGAATCGGAAAATTGGAAAAAAAATTAAAAAAATATAGGTGATGAATCTTTGGGATCAGAGGAAATAAGACGACAAAAATGTCACTCGTTATGTCTGAGTGAGGAGGGCTTGAAATATGAAACATAAACTTCGATAGTAAATTTAAGATTTAAGAAGCACAAATACTACACAGCAGCTGCAGAGAACCAGAAATATGAAGAAAAACACATTTTATTTTCTTTCCTTCCCCTCACATAAATTTCAATTTGCACTATTCTATAATCTTCTTGAATGGGGCTTCACCTTCACAATAGTTTTGCCTCCTATAAACGTGCATGCGTGTGCATGTGCAGAAGCAGGAAGCGGGGGCAGGACGGGGGCATGTGCACGTGTTCATGAGTATGTACATGTGTGAATATAACTATATGTTGGTGTTTGTGTGTTTACATGTGCGTATATGTGTGTCTGCTTGTGTCCAAGTTTATGTCTGTATATGATTCTGTAAGTTTATAGTGTGTATATGTGTATTTGTGCGCGTGTGCAAATGGGTGTTTGTGTGTATAAATATGTGTGTGTGTGTGTGTGTTCACAAGCTTATGTGTGTTTACATGTCTGTATGTGTGGTGTGTATTTCTCTGTGTGCACGCACGTGTTTATATGTACGTATTGTATACATGTATATATGAACATTACATATAAGTGTGTGCGCGTGCATGTGTATATCTATTACGAATGTGCATATCTATAAATACATTTCTGTAGATGTGTGGGTGTGTGCGTGTTGGGGATGTGTACGGGCGGATGGGTGAGTGGGTGTGCATGTATTTGTGTATGTATGTGTGCATATCTCACTTTTTAAAAAGTGGTCTCGGTGCCCGCCTAAGGTACATGGATACAAGTACACGTGCGGGACTCTAACACAGTTGTAAAATGTAGGATACAGGGATACAAATACATGTATATATAACAATATTTTACATGATAGAAATATTGTTTTCTTTCATTTCATGTTCTATAAAATAAAGTTCCTATAACATTTATATGTTTCTTTTATGATATAAATCTACAAATTAGAAAATAGATCGTTTTTTAGCTTGACATGCAAAAGGCTCTTTATAATCATAGTTCTGAAGCAGGTACATGCTGAAACGAACCCAAATTATATCCAAGAAGCTTCAAGGATTGCATGTGAAGTGTAGGATATATGTCCAACAAGTATAAGACGAGCATTTTAAATTAAAACACATGTTATGTAATTGAGTACACAACTGAATAAGTGTGTGCAAATATTTGAGAAGTGCCCGCTGAAGTTTCGATGCAGGGTATGGGTACCGCACAAGTAATAGCTGCAACTAAAAGTACGCATCAACATACATGGTCACCTAGGCCTAAGTGATACTTAGATCACCGGCCAAGGTCTAAGGAGCACCTAGAGGAGCATTGACCGCTTATGCAGACTATTTAAGGTAAATAACAAGGCTATGATATTGAATAATTGAATTGAATATTTCCCCTCTTTGTGCTAATAATGACTGTGTTACCCGCTTAAGTGCCTGCCTAGGTGCTTGGGGTCTAGCCGCTTGGATCAGCACCTAGAAGTGCCAAGAGCTTGGGGGCTAACCGCTTGGGTCAGCACCTAGAAGTACCAAGTGGTTTATAAAACATGAGTGTACCTGTGTGTATGTTCATGTGTCTACTTACATATACATATGTATGTATGTGCGTCATCATTTTAAATATCCATGATATAGCCGATATATCGGTCGATATATCCTTTTATAAGGCATGCCACAAAATGACATGGTCACAATATCATTTCCCACTTTTTGGCAATTTTTGTACGACATATCCACAACATGGCTAATATAATAGCTAATATGTCCTCTACATGGCTTGTCGCAAACAATATAGTTCTGCAAAATTCTTTAATATTTTTTAGAAAAAATACGAGCCATATAAAGTTATTTAACTAACTTGTAGTTGGTATTTTTACTAAGTTTCTATTATTTGTTTAGTGATCCTAGGTATATATTACTTACATTTTTGTATGCTTAGATTTTGTTAAGTATGTTTAGATTATATTTTAAAACATTATACTATATATGCACATCATCCAAACACTCTAATATTTACTATATATCCCCGGTATTTCCTCATACTCACAAACCAATATGAATTTTGGTTGTTTGATATCTGATGTTTAAAACCTTGATGTATGTGTACCATACACATATGTGTACGTACATGTGTCTGTCTGCATTTATATGAACATCTTACAAATGTTCATACTTATTATCATAATCATGTTAGATATTGTAAATGATTAAATAATTTAAGTAGAATCGTAGAAGCACTTTTCAAGCTTCTAATTTAAGTTGTTTCCATACTTTCATATATGAGTTTCAGTTTTCTGAACTTTGCCAACATTTGAATCATCGCTCCATTGATTCTATCTCAAAACCTACAGACTTAGCTTTAAAGTTAAACATATGTGCCTCAATAACATGCATAGCCCCTAGATCTTGAAGCCATCTTGAAGTCTATCCAATGCCGAATCGATGACCTATGTATAAAAAAAGAGGAATTTTGGATTTGCATAAAAAGAAATAAGATGAATATATATATATATATATATATAGGGTAATATGGACCTAAGGTGGCTCCTTAGGGTGCATCTAAGGATGCACAATCTGGG
>BQKN01064826.1:510616-523825 GCA_022839385.1 Asparagus kiusianus
CATCTCTCATTAATTTAACAAAGTTACCCCTTCTTCTTTCGTTACTCAGAAATCATAAAATGTAAAGCCCTAAAACTGCATTTCCTCCTCCATTCCTTCTGTTACGAATTTTCTCTGGCAACTCAGTCCTACTCTCTTGACCTCATCAATTGTCGGTTATCAATTTGCAAAGATGATTATTATCGTCATCAAAAAGCTTATATTATCCTCATCATCCACAAAGCTTCTCTTCCATCTTCTCCTCAAATATCAGAGCATTAGGAAGGATCATGAAGTGAACAAATTGAGCAAGGTTCTAATTGTTTTTTAATTATTTTTAATTCTAGGAATAAGGTTGTTTTTAAATTGTTTGATTTGGGAAGATTAGATTAAGTTTCTTTATATATATATATATATATATATATATATATATATATATATATGCATATTTATATAAGAGTATAAATATATATATATATATACACATATATTATACATATATAAGAGAGAGTATACTTATACATATATATACTTATATAAGAGAGAGTTCAGGGTATCTCTGTTTCAGCAAAGAAATGAATAAGACACATGCCATCTATGAGCTGGCTTTCATCATTTTTGGCAAAAATAGGATGGGAATCAACCCAAGGTGAGTATAACTTCATCATTGGTTCGGGAATAATACTTATCTCAATGTCATAGGTTTCCCACCATTTATAGAACCAAGTTGTGATGCTTTTTTTAAGGGCTTCTGACCAGAGTTTAATCAGCCAAGTGTGTTTATTCTTTGGGTTCTGATGTAAGAACTGATACGGGTGTATCTTCTCTTTGGAACTTAACGATCCTCATGAGAGCTTGAAGATAGATGATTCTCATGGTAACTTAAGAATAGAGGTGTAAAACAACACAGTGGAACGCAGGTCGAAGCGTGGAACGAGACGGCGAATCGAAGAATCGAAGCGTCCAGTTTTCAGCTCGTGAGTCGACTCATACATGCACATGAGTCGACTCATCAGGTTGAGTCGACTCATGTCTGTCATGAGTCGACTCACAAAGCCCAACCGTTTGTCAGAAGTTTCTGACCAATCGACTCATGACTGTCATGAGTCGACTCACGAAGCCCAACAGTTTTGTCAGAAGTTTCTGATCGGTCGACTTATGACTGTCATGAGTCGACCCATGTGTCATGAGTCGACTCATATATGCACATGAGTCGACTCATTGATGGTTCCTGGTTCGTTTGGGTTTCTGTTTACACGAATTTCTATGGGGTTTAGGATTGGTTATTTACTACTTTGACATCCACGTTGTTACACCTATATAAGGGATTGTTTTAGGGTTTCTAAAAAATCAGATGTAAACAATGAGAGATTCTAATCAAGAGAGATTAGGGTTTAGAGAGAACTAAGAGTTTGTTCTCGATTCTAGTGAGATTGTGAGAGAGGGATTATAATATTTGTATATCATAATCTAGAGAGGGTATTTTCCTTCGTCAAATACTGAATTATGCTTGTGTTTCTGTCATCCTCTTCTCAACCCACTTTTGATAATTCTGCAATCAAAGGTGCTCGCCCGGCGACTCATACCAAGTTGGTATCAGAGCGATTAGATCCTGTGAAGGGGGCATCTGTGTATGGTCCTGACTCGATCGCAATACAAGAAGCTAGACGATATCCTTATTTCGTTAGAAGGAGTCCAGAAATTAAGGAATGAGAAGATGTGATACGGGTGTATCACTCTTTGGAACTTAGCGATCCTCATGGGAGCTTGAGGATAGATGATTTTCATGATAGCATGAGAACAGGGGTGTAAAACAGTACAGTGGAACGCAAGAGGAAGCGTGGAACGAGACGACGAGCAGCAGATTCGAAGAATCCAGTTTTCAGCTCGTGAGTCGACTCATACTTTAGATGAGTCGACTCATCAGGTTGAATCGACTCATGACTGTCATGAGTCGACTCATGAAATCAAGCCATGTTAGCAAAAGTCTCTGACTAGTCGACTCATTAGTTATGAGTCGACTCATATGAGGTCATGAGTCGACTCATCTCAACCATGAGTCGACTCATCGACAGTTTCCTGGTTTGTTTGAGTTTTTGTTTACACGAACTCCTGTTGGGTTTTGGCTTGGTTATTTAGCAAATTGACATCCATGTTTGTACACCTATATAAAGGTTTGTTTAGGGTTTCTAAAGGGAATCTTAGATTAGATAATTAGATAGATTCAAAGAGAGAGTTTAATCAAGAGAGATTAAATTGTAATTAAGATTTGGAGAGCTTGTTCTTCAATTCTAGAATGAGATTGTGAGAGATTGTAAAGTGCATACTCATAATCTAGAGAAGGTATTTTCCTTCGCCTAAAATCTGAGTTATTCTTGTGTTCTTATTGTTTTCTCCTCAACCTACCTTTGATAATTCCGTGATCAAAGGTGCTTGCACGGCAACTCGTATTAAGTTGGTATCAGAGCAATCAGATCCGGTGAAGGGGCATCCTGTGTATGATCCTTACTCGATCTCAATACAAGAAGCTTGGCAAGATCCTTATTTCATTGGAAGGAGTCCATGTTTTAAGGAGGAAGAAGATGGCTGAAGGAGACAATTCAGCGAGGATTGATGCATTGGAGAAGCAGATCGAGACGATAGGGTCGACGCTCACAAAACCTGTCGGTCTCATCTGAGGGAACGAAAAGGGGGAATCTTCTTCTAAGTCTAAGAAGAAACCTATCGAGTCCGGTGGAGAGAGCGAGCTTTCCGGCTCCGACGAGGAGGACGAGACCGTCAAGGCTGCATCGCATCAAGAGGGTAAGAATCCTTACCAGAACCTGAAGATTGACTTCAAGGTGGAGATTCATGTTTATGATAGGAGTGTTGACGTCGAGAGGCTTGATGACTGGATCGAGCGGATAGAGACGTATTTTACTCTTTATGACTATTCGTCAAAAGAGAAGATTGTGTTCGCGACATTAAAACTTTCAGGACATGCGTTAACGTGGTGGAAATCCTACTACAAGTAGGAGAAGAAGGCGATGTCGTGGAACAAGTTCAAGGAGTTACTAAGGAAGCAGTTCTAGCCGGTAGGATTCCTTGAGGAGCGTTGGTATAAGTGGTACGGCTTATGCCAAAGAGTTAATCAGACCGTTCAAGAGTACACGACGGAGTTCCAGTAGCAGGCGATGGTTCTAAACATCACAACGGACGAGTACTCCATATTCATAAAGTACATGGCGGGGCTGAATGATTACATCCGGAAGGAGATGAAGTTATTCACGGTCGAGACTATTGCAGAGGCGAGCGTGAAGACTATTGCCATCGAAGGCAAGCAAAAGAAGAGCAACGAGGCAAAAGAAGATGCGAAGCAAATGGGTGGTGAGTCTAGTGGTTCTAAGCACAAGGAGGAGGAGAAGGATGATCCAGGGAAAGCAGGGGGTATTTGTGGTCACTGTGAGAAGACAGGGCACGAAGCTGATCGATGTTGGGAGAAGTATCCTCGTCTGAAGCCAAGAGGGTTAAAGAGGAAGGAGGAGAAAAAGACATACGTGATAGCACAGGGTCCGAAGGAAGTTCCTGGGATGACAGAGCCCAATAGCAGTCTCAACCTTATGGCGGGGAAACAGGCCACGACAGAGGACGAAGACCCGAGGGAGCAGCTCTTTGTGCTCAAGTTGCAAGTGAAGACTAGTTTGGTTGATGTCATTGTTGATTCGGGCAGCGAGAAGAATTTGATATCCGAGGCATTGGTTCAGAAGCTGGGTCTGAAGACGGTCAAGCATCCGAAGCCCTATCCATTAGGGTAGATTCAGAAGGAGACGGGACTGAGTATAGTTGATCAATGCACTGTCAGATTTGCGCTTCACGAGTCGTATATTGACAAGGTCACATGCGACGTCATTCCATTAGATGTTTGTCAGATTATACTGGGCAACCCGTACTTATGGGATATATGCGATCTACAAGAGACGGGCTCAGAAGTATACATTCACCAAAGGTGGTGAAAAGTTCATATTTCAGTCGGCGTCTCTTCCGAAGGAGACCAACTTGACGACGGTGACACGAACGAAGAGATAGTGAATCCAAGCAAGAAGTTTGTCTCGCTATGCATTAGTTTTCGAGAAAAGCCATCGAAAGAGGATTGAAACTTAGAGCGAACAGTGACTACGACGAGATACGGGACGAATAAGTTATTTCCGATCGGACGTCAAGACCGGATTCCTAACAAGGCCAGATGGTGCAGAAAAGATGGAGGAGCTCGAGAGTTTCCTCAGGAAAAGTTCTAACTTGAACGGGACTTCAAGTTCTTAAAGGTGGGACCCATGATACGGGTGTATCTCTCTTCGGAACTTAGCGATCCTCATGGGAACTTGAGGATAGATGATTCTCATGATAGCATGAGAACAGGGGTGTAAAACAATACAGTGGAACACGGGAGGAAGCGTGTAACGAGATGACGAGCAGCAGATTTGAAGAATCTAGTTTTTAGCTCGTGAGTCGACTCATACTTTACATGAGTCGACTCATCAGGTTGAGTCGACTCATGACTGTCATGAGTCGACTCACGAAATCAAGCCCTGTTAGCAAAAGTCTCTGACCAGTCGACTCATTAGTTATGAGTCGACTCATATGAGGTCATAAGTCGACTCATCTCAGTCATGAGTCGACTCATCGACAGTTTCCTGGTTTGTTTGAGTTTCTGTTTACACGAACTCCTGTTAGGTTTTGGCTTGGTTATTTACCAAATTGTCATCCATGTTTGTACACCTATATAAAGGTTTGTTTAGGGTTTCTAAAGGGAATCTTAGATTAGATAATCAGATAGATTCAAAGAGAGAGTTTAATCAAGAGAGATTAAATTGTAATTAAGATTTGAAGAGCTTGTTCTTCAATTCTAGAGTGAGATTGTGAGAGATTGTAAAGTGCATACTCATAATCTAGAGAATGTATTTTCCTTCGCCCAAAACCTGAGTTATTTTTGTGTTCTTATTATTTTCTCCTTAACCCACCTTTGATAATTCAGCGATCAAAGATGCTCGCACGGCAACTCGTATCAAGATGACTGAAGAGGATAATTCAGCAAGACTTGATGCAATAGAGAAGCAGATCGAGACGATCGGTTCTACACTCAATCAGCTCGTAGGTCTCATCAATGGAAATGGCAAAAAGAAGGAATCTTCTTCGAAGGGTAAAAAGAAGCTTGAAGAGTCCGATGGAGAGGGTGAGAAAACTGGTTCTGATGAGGAGGCCGAGATTGTTAAGACTGCTCCACATCTAGGGGGTAAAATTACTACCAGAATTTAAAAATTGATTTTAAGGTGGAGATTCCTGTTTATGATGGGAGTGTCAATGTGGAGAAGCTCGATGATTGGATCGAGCGTATGGAGATGTATTTCACTCTCTATGGATATTCATCCGAGGAGAAGATTGTGTTCATGACTTTGAAGCTTTCAGGACATGTGTTGATGTGGTGGAAATCCTACTACAAGCAGGAGAAGAAGATGGTATCGTGGAACAAGTTTAAGGGGCTACTGAGAAAACAGTTCTATCCAGTGGGGTTCCTTGAGGAGCGTTGGTACAAATGGTATGGCTTACGCCAAAGATTCAATCAGACCGTTCAAGAGTATATGACGGAGTTCCAATAACAGACGATGGTTCTAAACGTCGTGATGGACGAATACTCCATCTTCATGAAGTACATAGCGGGTCTGAACGAATACATCCGGAAGGAAATGAAGCTATTCACGGTCGAGTCTATTGCAGAAGTAAGCGTGAAAGTTATTACCATCGAGGGCAAGTAAAAGAAGAGCAACGAGGCAAAAGAAGATGCAAAACAGACGGGAGGTGAGTCTAGTGGTTCCAAACATAAGGAGGAGGAGAAGAGTGATCCAGGGAGAGCAGAACTGATTTGTAGTCATTACGAGAAGACATGACATATCGCTGATCGATGCTGGGAGGAGTATCCTGATTTGAAGCCAAGGGGGTTAAAGAAGAAAGAGGAGAAAAAGACATACGTGATAGCACAGGGTCCGAAGGAAGTTCCTGGGATGACATAGCCCAATAGTAATCTCAATCTTATGGCAGGGAAATAGGCCAAGAAAGAGAATGAAGACCCCCGAGAGCAGCTCTTTGTGCTGAAATTGCAAGTGAAGATCAGTTTGGTTGATGCCATTGTTGATCTAGGCAGTGAAAATAATTTGATATCCAAGATATTAGTTCAGAAGCTAGGTCTGAAGACAGTCAAGCATCTAAAACCCTATCTATTAGGGTGGATTTAGAAGGAGACGTGATTAAGTGTAGTTGATTAATGCACTGTCAGATTTGCGCTCCATGAGTCGTATATTGACGAGGTCATGTGCGACGTCGTTCCATTGGATGTTTGTCAGGTTATATTGGGTAAACCATACTTGTGGGATAAATACACGATCTACAAAAGGTGGGTTCAGAAGTACACATTCACCAAGGATGGTGAAAAGTTTATATTTTGTTCGGTGTCTCTTCCGAGGGAGGCAAACTTGGCTATGGTGACGCGAGCAAAGAGGTTAGTGAATACAAGCAAGAAGCTCGTCTCACTGTGCATTAGACTTCATGACGAGCCATCAAAAAGGAGTTGCATGTTGGAGCTGAGACGACTACGATGAGGCGAGAAACGAAGGAGTCGTTTCTAGTTGTACGTCGACATCAGGTTCCTAGCAAAGTCAAGTGGTACAGAAAGGATGGAGGAGATCGCGAGTTTCATCAGCTTAAGTTCTAACTTAAATGGGACTTCAAGTTCCTAAAGGGGGGACCCATGATACGGGTGTATCTTCTCTTTGGAACTTAGTCATCCTCATAGGAGCTTGAGGATAGATGATTCTCTTGGTAACTTGAGAATAGAGTGTAAAACAACACAGTGGAACGTAGGTCGAAGCATAGAATGAGACGGCTAATCGAAGAATCGAAGCGTCCAGTTTTCAGCTCGTGAGTTGACTCATACATGCACATGAGTCGACTCATCAGGTTGAGTCGACTCATGCCTGTCATGAGTCGACTCACGAAGCCCAACCGTTTGTTAGAAGTTTCTGACTAGTCGACTCATGACTGTCATGAGTCGACTCACAAAGCCCAGTAGTTTTGTTAGAAGTTTTTGACCGGTCGACTCATGACTGTCATGAGTCGACCCATGTGTCATAAGTCGACTCATATATGCACATGAGTCAACTTATCGATGGTTTCCTGGTTCTTTTGAGTTTCTGTTTGCACGAATTTCTGTGGGGTTTGAGATTGGTTATTTACCACTTTGCCATCCACGTTGTTACACCTATATAGGGATTGTTTTAGGGTTTCTAAAAAATTAGATGTAATCAAGGAGAGATTCTAACCAAGAGAGATTAGGGTTTAGAGAGAATTGAGAGTTTGTTCTCGATTCTAGTGAGATTATGAGAGAGGGATTGTAATCTTTTAATATCATAATCTAGAGAGGGTATTTTCCTTCGCCAAATACTATATTATTCTTGTGTTTCTGTCATCCTCTTCTCAACCCACTTTTGATAATTCCGCGATCAAATGTGCTCGCTCGGCGACTCGTATCAAGAACGCATCACGAAAGGCTTGTTTATAGTCCCAGTAAGTAAAGAAATATATTTCTTTTGAATTTTGGGCGTTTACCAGTGGTAACTCTTGATTAGGATTAATGACCCAATTTCGTGGAAGTATAACTTCCTGGATTATACATTTACTAAAATTAGGCGGGACATTATGATTCTCCCTTGCCCAAAAATGGGTAATTTTCATGCCCTTCTGTATAAAAAGAGTTTTCATCTAAGCTCTGGATTTCATAGATGATGTTGGATAAAAAGTTTCATACAGATATTTCTACCTTAGTTTTTCGCGATCATTCATTACAGAAATATCCTTTGGTTCTAGATACTGAACCACTTCTGAAATATGCTTCTCTGTCCACTCTTTTTCTCTTTTTACTATTGAATTAAAAGGGTCAGGACTATTTTCCTTGGATTAAATCGTTTATGCCTTTATAAAAGGCCTGAGATGGGCTGTTAGGGTTATTTTTCTTAGCAATAGTTCGTCATGAATTGGGCTGAGTCAGAGTATAACTCCTTTCATAAATATTTGAAGAACTTGGGCTTAGGCTTCGTGGAATTGATTTTAACTCTAGCAGCCCAATTCATGGCGAACTATTGCTAAGAAAAATAACTCTAGCAGCCCATCTCAGACCTTTTATAAAGGCATAAACGATTTAATCTCACAGGAAAATAGTCCTGAGCCTTTTACTTCAATAGTAAAAAGAGAAAAAGAGTGGACAGAGAAGCCCATTTCAGAAGTGGTTCTGTATCTAGAATCAAAGGATATTTCTCTAATGAATGATCCCGAAAAACTAAGGCAGAAATATTTGCATGAAACTTTTTATCCAATATTATCTATGAAATCCAGAGCTTGGATGAAAACTCTTCTTATACAGAAGGACATGGAAATTACCCATTTTTGGGCAAGCGAGAATCATAATGTCCTGCCTAATTTTAGCAAATGTATAATCCAGGAAGTTATACTTCCACGAAATTGGTCTATTAATCCTAATCAAGAGTTACCACTGGTAAAATCCCAAAATTCAAAAAAGAATTATTTCTTTAATTACTAGGACTATAAACAAGTCTTTCATGATATGTTCTTATATCAGAACCCAAAGAATAAACACATTTGGCTGATTAAACTCTGCCCAGAAGCCCTTAAAAAAGGCATCCCAGCTTGGTTCTATAAATGATGGGAAACCTACAGCATTGAGATAAGTATTATTCCCGAATCACTGATGAAGTTATACTCATCTTGGGTTGATTCACATCCTATTTTTGCCAAAATGGATGAAAGTCAGCTCATAGATGGCATGTGTCTTATTCATTTCTTTGCTGAAGCAGAGATACCATGGATTTGGAATTGGTCTTTAGAATGTGATTAGACTATTTCTCATATATCGGTCCTTAAAAGAAAGTATTATTGTCATTGGTGGAATGGCATTTGCCTTGAAACCAAAGTTAAACAATTGGGAGAAATAATTCAAAAACATACTTCTGTTCTTGAGAATAATATGACTCAAGAGATTCAAAAAGAAAATCCGATGCTAAAAATAGCAAAAATTATGAGGAGGAAATATCCTCAAAATTTTGAAATAAAAATTCAACAAAAATGCTTAGAATATTTTAAAAGACAATTTGTAGAAGCTCTTGACACTGGTGATACCAGAAGCCACCATTCTATGGAAGAAGACACCCCTATTCAAGATGCCTAAGATCCGGACAACATATGGGCATAAATATTTGATACCAACTTGTAGACCTTAAAGGCAAAAATCTCGCTTCATAAGCAGTTTAAAAATCTAGATTGAGCCTCGGGGAGCCGTCTAGAATCCTCTTTTCATAAAGCTACTTTATAAAGCAGCTTTCTAAAAAGAAGCTTTATAAAAGCTACTTTAATAAAGAGATGCTGTTTACTTTTTAAAAAGTTATACTTTTGAAAAGTAAAGATGACACGTCGTTGTCAAAAAAGAATCGAAGTTTTCAGAAGAGTGGAACAATGTCTATAAATATAAGTTGAGTGTGAAGTTTATGCAAGTTTGTGTGAGAGAGAATAAAAGATTGTAAGAGGAGAATCTGTGAGAAGTAAATCCTCCTGTAAATTAAGTGTGTTCTATTGTAAGATATTTTGGATCATAATAAAGATATTGTTTTGAGTATCAGCCGTCTCACTCTGTAAGTCCTCTTTCATTTCTTTGTTTTTGTTTCCGCCTACCTTTGGTATCAGAGTCATGTTTAACTACTTCATGTCTGCTTATATTTCATCTTACAGTTTATCTTTTTGATTGTTTACTTGTAAGAATGTAGAATTTATATATGTTCTTTTCATTCTCTGTTTAAGAACTTAGTTTTGTATGCTTATGGGACGTCATCTAAGTCGCGCTTTGTAAAGCCCGTTGTGCCGGATAGGCTGTTTAGGGTAGTGTAAGTCATTGACAGACGTGTAAGCTTTCTTCTAGGTTGTTTTATAGAGAATAAAAAGAAAAATATAGATTCTTTGTCCTTATGAGTTAAATAACGAGAAGATAAATTTGTAAGAGAAATAGATGTCAGACATAGTAGAGAGTAGTTCGGCTCGTAAATCTAGTTAAACTGGAATGAAAAAAAGTTAAAAATGCTCAGTTAACTGAATATGAAACTGATATTGAATCACTTAATAAGTGGACTATACCAGATGTTCCAAATAGAGACATCTACAAAATAGGATTTCTAGACTATAAGTCTTTAATTAATATCAAGACCATAGAAATGACTACTATAGTCAATAGGGAAGAACAGACAATTCAACTACTAAGAATTGTAGATGTTAATCCATATCTGGATAAGTATAAATACATACATGTATGTCTTATACAAATTGCCTTTAGACCTTTGACTTTATCTGGTCTTAATGCATCTTTAATGGGTATAATGGAAATTAGTCTGTGTAATGGACATGTTTACTTTAATATTTATCCTTATCTTAGTTTATCATTAACTGATCCGAATATACTTGAAGAAATAAGTCTTAATATAAAGACTCGTGGGTATAATTTTATACATGGATCCGAAACAATTGCTATTATTTATAGGATTCATTACAAAGTACTTAATACTTTAGCTCCTAAAGCTAGAATACATTCTAAACCAGGTAAAAATAGTCATAGTAGAAACTAACGTTTTATCTTCTAATATTGCTGTTAATAGATAGATAAAGTGGGATGAAATAAATTTCCCAGACAATTGGGTTATACCCAATTGGTGAGGCATAAACATATACCCAAAATTACAAGTGCACAATTAATCAAGTTATAGTATAAAAAGTTATCAATCCCACGAGGAAGGTGTTTGTAGGAGAAAATTAGAATCGGTTCTTATGTTGTGTGCGTGACAATTAGGAGTGATAAAAATTATGGTTGTAGAGAGATATGAGGAATGATTGTTTTGAATATATGCAAGTGACAATAAATTGAATTTTAGAGAAGAGAAGTAAGAATCAAAGAATAGAATAACAAGCAATAAAGAGAAAAATCAAGAAAACAAAAGATGGAAGGTTTAATTAAAGATATGAGAAATCTAGAATTGAATCCACTAGCTAATCTCAATTATTAAATACAAACTATTATCTTTTTATCATATTTCAATTTAGATTTATTAAATATAGACTATCAAACCATTTAAGGAAAGTATAACCTATCAAATTATCATCTAAGACAAAAATAAAAATCATGATAAGAACAACAAAAAGATAGTAATCCTAGAATTCATAAGTATAACCTATCAAACCATTTAAGATAAGCATAGATTATCAAATTCTTCTTCTATCAATTAGTTCTCTAGTTGATTATCCTAAACATGATCATTTTAAGTGTAAGAGAATTTTTTACATAAAATAAAGGAAATTAGACTAGTTTCATACAATTCTAAGATTCTATACAAGAATTAATTTCACATCCTAAGAAATAAAAATAAGAAATGAATTAAAGAGAATAAGAACTAATTACAAAAAAATAATAAGAAAAACTATACCACGAACAATAAATAAATCTAACTATATTGCAAAAGAAATAAAGATGCAAGAAAATAAATCTACTCTAAAAATTAAAATGCAAAAAGAAATTAAAAGACAAGAAAGCAAATCTACTCTACAAGATATGAATGTAGATCTAAACTAATAAGCAATAAGAAATTACTAAAAAGAAACAAGAAATAAAAGAGAAAAATAAAAGAAAAGCAAACCTCCAAATAATTCTTCATCTCCATCTTCATCATCCAACAAAGAGAAGAAATATTTAAAGTGGTAAAAAAATTATTTTATTAATTATAACAAAAGTTATAAATTTGGAAGGCCTTCTCAATTAAGAGTGGCCCTCCTCTCCAAATGGAGTTACAAAAATTTTTACACCCCTAACCCCTCACTTTCTATCCCTATTTATAGTAAACATCAATGAATAAGAACCCTTGGATTGAATCCTTATCCAAAACCATCAAAAATCAGCCATTGATCTGTAACTGATTCGTCAGTATCGATGCTAACATCGATGCCTGCATCGATGCCCATGTCGATGCTAGCATCGATGTCCTATCAAATTTCCGCCTTCACGGATTGCTTCGTCTCGTTGAGATAGGCGATTTTCATATATCATATATTAAATTCCGCCTTCCGGATTGAGAGATATCGTTGTTTCTTTATGGCCAACTATCCTGAATACATTTTTTTATATTTGATTTTTTATTTTCTCCGGCTTCTACAGGCTACTCGGCTCTGGGCTTAGGCTTTTTGGCTCTTGCTTGTGTTCTCCATTTAATTCATAGGTTTTTGTTGAGAGAAGAGATCTTGGGCTTTATTCTTCATTAACCTACAATTAAAGATAAAAACAATTATTAATGACATATTTATTCATATAAAATAGATAATGAGGGTATAAAATTGTAATAAAATATGATTATCAAATACCCCTATACCTAAACTTTTGCTAGTCCTCTGGCAAAGAAAGAAAAAGGAAAGAAAACCTAACTCACTTTCACAGGAATCGCGGTTGTATTTAGCGCATACAACAAGCCTTTAAACCCCCTAGGTTATCCTAGTGGACGAGTTGTAGTCTCGTGAGGGTTTGCAGTGAATATACCCACAAAATTCGGTCAACTTGCCAAATTAAAAAATTTAGTAAATAACTAAATTTACTTGATAAATGTAGACAATCTAATTGAAGCTAGTTACTACTCAAGAAAACATTTTTATATATAACTCCAACGCGAATTTCCTAGAAAATCTTCTCATTATAGAAATACATAACCAAGCCAAACTTAGAAATTTAATTTAAAAATTTTGAAAATAACATGCTAACTCTTTGTTTTAAATAATTTTCAAGTCTCATGATCAAAAATATTTTTCAAGACCATATATACAAATATAACTATATATATAAAACATTTGTTAGTATTTTTTTCAACTCTTTCTTCCTTGGTGAATTTTTTCTACTTTAACGGGCTAATTGACCATTTAACGAGTTTTGGGCCAATGGATCCTAACCCAATTGGACTTAGGTTATTAAGTATAGAGATACTCATTATGCTTAATTACTCAGTCAACTTAGGCTTTATAAGATAGAATCACCTTGAATTTAAGAGTTTTTTTTGCCCATTTTCCGCACTCTTCTTTTATAAGGTTAGTTTTTTTCTTTTTTTAATATATATA
>BQKN01064826.1:523925-539589 GCA_022839385.1 Asparagus kiusianus
ATATATATATATATATATATATATATATATATATATATATATATATGAATATGAAAAAATGTGTAAATCAAGATAACCTGAAAAAAATATTTTCAACACTAAGTAAAGCATGCAAAAATTTCATTATTTTTAATTAAAAGTCTAAGTTAAGGTTTAAGTAAAGTATACTACTTTAAAAAATTATTTCTTAAGAAATTTATTTGGAGTTATCATAAAAGGTGAACTTGAGTATATTACTAACTAGGAATTGGAAAATTTAAAATCTATCAATTAAATCAATTATTACTTCTATTAATTTGGCAAGTGATAATATTTTTATAAATTTTTTTAAGAAAAAGAAAAAATGATAAAACATACAACTAAAAAGGTAAAATAAAGAGAAAAAACTAATTCCCACCCCCACACCTAAATTTTGCATTGTCTTTAATGCAAATTCTTGATGCACAAAGTAATGCAGATAAGAATTGGAGAACTTATATTTGTTCTGTCGACCTAGAACAATGTTGATAAAATTCTGCAATTACTGTTAGTATGAGGATGAAGAAATCAAATAAGAAAAAAATTATAATTATTCTTATTATTATTATTATTATATTTTTTTAGAAAAGAGAAAAATGGTTTTTTAAATGAGAAGAAAAAGGAAAAATCTAACTAAACAAATTTTTTTTGAGAAGAATAAAAGTTAGTTTTTTTTAACTAGGAAAAAGCTAACTAAAACAAATCCTATATTTTTTAATAAAAAAAGAGTTATTTTTTTATAAGAAGAAAAAGGGAAAACCTAACTAAAACAAATAAAAATAATAATCACTTTGCAATCACTGTAACTCTAGGGTTAAGCCTAACTTAGCTAGACCAGCTCCTAGCTAAAAATTCCTTAAGTGAAAAGATAAAAGTTTTACTTGGTTAGTTAGCCATGTAAGGATAGGAACAGAGGTTGATCAGAGATCGATTAAGTACATCGTTCCTTGAAGAGCGCTTTACGCAACCCTTAAACATTGCCTTAGACACCAACTAATCCAAGAAACATAAATCGGTTCACCTAAAGATTCTTTGTTCCTTATTGAGCTTGATTCCTTAGGGCTAACGTCTAATGAGTTTTATTAGGCTTGGGTTGTGTAGTGAGGAATTAGTAATTTTTGGGCTAAGGAAAGGGTGATGAAATCCCTCACTTTATCTTGATTAGGGGGTTTTGCCCTTAAGAATATTTTCAAGTGTGTGCCAAATCAAGTGCTACAATCACTTTGGTGAATTCCTACTAACTATATGCAATACAACCCTATGAATTAAAAGAGACTACAAAATGATGAAAAAAAGAAAATCTTTTTTTTATGGTTAACAATTAAACAAAAGTGAAAAGAGAGCTCTTGTTTGAATTTATTATCTTGTTAGTAAATGTCAAAGTGGAGGGTGAATTTTATTATGGTCAACAAAAATAAAATCTTTTTTAGATCCTAATTGTCGCTAATTGTGAAAAACTAGCTAAAGATGTGGAATTAAAAATATTAGGAAGAATACTTACCACAAGCGAGTCTCCAAATCCTTAATCTCCAATCCTTGATCTTTAATCTCCAAGTAGTTCTTTCACAAGAAACACACAAGTTAAAGAACCAAAATAATTAACCTACTTAAGCACCTTCCCCGGTAACGGCGCCAAAAACTTGATGAGGCATAAACATATACCCAAAATTACAGGTGCACAATTAATCAAGTTATAGTATAAAAAGTTATCGATCCCACGAGGAAGGTGTTTGTAGGAGAAAATTAGAATCGGTTCTTATGTTGTGTGCGTGACAATTAGGAGTGATTAAAATTATAGTTGTGGAGAGATATGAGGAATGATTGTTTTGAATATATACAAGTGACAATAAATTGAATTTTAGAGAAGAGAAGTAAGAATCAAAGAATAGAATAACAAGCAATAAAGAGAAAAATCAAGAAAACAAAAGATGGAAGGTTCAATTAAAGATATGAGAAATGTAGAATTGAATTCACTAGCTAATCTCAATTATTAAATACAAGCTATTCTCTTTTTGTCATATTTCAATTTAGATTTATTAAGTATAGACTATCAAACCATTTAAGGAATGTACTATCAAATTATCATCTAAGTCAAATATAAAAATCATGATAAGAACAACAACAAGATAGTAATCCTAGAATTCATAAGTATAACCTATCAAACCATTTAAGATAAACATAGATTATCAAATTCTTCTTCTATCAATTAGTTCTCTAGTTGATTATCCTAAACATGATCATTTTAAGTGTAAGAGAATATTTTGCATAAAATAAAGGAAATTAGACTAGTTTCATACAATTCTAAGATTCCTATAAGAATTAATTTTACATCCTAAGAAATAAAAGTAAGAAATGAATTAAAGAGAATAAAAACTAATTACAAAACAAAAAAAAAGAAAAATAAGAAAAACTAAACTATGAATAAGAAATAAATCTAACTACATTACGAAAGAAATAAAGATGCAAGAAAATAAATCTACTCTACAAATTAAAATGTAAAAAGAAATAAAAAGACAAGAAAGTAAATCTACTCTACAAGACATGAATGTAGATCTAAACTAATAAGCAATAAGAAATTACTAAAAAGAAACAAGAAATAAAAGAGAAAAATAAAAGAAAAGCAAACCTCCAAATAATTCTTCATCTCTATCTTCATCATCCAATAAAGAGAAAAAATATTTAAAGTGGTGAAAAAAATTATTTTATTAATTGTAATAAAAGTTACAAATTTGGAAGGCTTTCTCAATTAAGAGTGACCCTCCTCTCCAAACGGAGTTACAAAATTTTTTACACCCCTAACCCCTCATTCTCTATCCCTATTTATAGTAAACATCAATGAATAAGAACCCTTGGATTGAATCCTTATCCAAAACCATCAAAAATCAGCCATTGATCTGTAACTGATTCGTCAGTATCAATGCTAGCATCGATGCCCGCATCGATGTCCTGTCAAATTTTTGCGTTCACGGATGGCTTTGTCTCGTCGAGATAGACGATTTTCATATATTATATGTTAAATTCTGTCTTCCGTATTGAGAGATATCGTCGTTTCTTTGCGACCAACTATCTTGAATGCGTTCTTTTGTACCTTGGTTTTTAAGAAATTATATTCAAAACCATGAAACTCAAATAGGAGTTTTAGAAGAACACTTAAAATAGTAGAAAACTACTACAGGGAATATCATTAGAGCAGTAAATCCACTAATAGATCCCATTTATCTTAAAGATATTTATCCTTCTACTATAGAAGCTCATGCTTTCATAAAACCAAATGATCTTAATGAAGAACATATGAAAGAATTAAGCAAAATTATAAAACAAAATAATTATACAAATATAGGAGATCAACTTATTAGAATAGAAGATATGTTAGATAAATTGCTATCTAAAATTAATGAGGTTATACTATCATTAAGACTCTTGGAGAAACATAAATCTCCTATAAAAAAGTAAGAAAAAACAAATATTAAACCCATCAATAGATATATCAGGGTTTAAAAAAGATAGTGAAATAACATCTGAAATAATTGATATTTTAGTAAAAAAAGTTAACTAATGCTAGAAGTCATACGCTTAATAAAGCGTCACCCTTTACAATTATATCTGAAGAGGATAATTCATCTGAAAATTCAGACATTTCTTCTGGAGAAATAACTCCAACAGAACTTTTGGCTGTAGAGAATAACTTTACAGAATTAAACAAAATTAAAAACCATCCTACAAAGAGACTGGAAAGGTACTATTATAAAAGACCTACTCCAGTAGATGTATTATTTGAAGAAAACGATGCTTATTTACAAGCAGATTACAATAGTAGAAATATCTACGAATGGAATATAGATGGGTTATCAGATACCCAGATAAATGCTACTATACATAGAATGTTAATGTATGGTACAATATGTAAACAAAACAGTAATACTGAATGAACACTAGCTTCTTTTATCACTTGTGGTTTTACTGGAATCCTCAAAGGATGGTGGGATAATTATCTCTCTGCAGAAGCTAGAAATGAAATTTTAGGAGATACAAAAATAAAATTGGAATACCGCGAGAAGATGTTGTTTATACTTTAGTGTTATCTATTGCTCACCATTTTACTCGAGCTTACCTTGATGAAGGTGAAAGAATTAGAACGTTTATTACAAAATTTTAGATGTCAATCTTTAACTCATTTTAGGTGGTATAAGGACACCTATCTTAGCAGAGTTATGTCTCTGAGTGATGCTACTAGCTCACATTGGAAAGCCAAATTCTTTGATGGCTTACATACATTATTTGTAGAAAAAGTTCGGAATAAAATCTGATTTGAGTATAGGGGTTATATCCCTTATGATAATCCATCATATGGATATCTATCAAATGCCTGTATTAAAGAGGGTTTAGCTTTCTGTAATGATTTAAAACTTAAAAATCAATTAAAGTCTTAAAGACTTACAAAAAGAAAAGAACTAGGAGAGTTATGTGAACAATTTGCTTATGATCAACCATATAAGGTTGATAAAGAAAATATTACTAATAAAGGGAAAACTAAAAAAAATCAAGAAAAAGAAGAAAAAATTCTTCAAAGAAAAAGAAAAAGAAAAGACAAATAGGGCTAAAAGAAAAATTTTAAAAGAGAAAAAAAATACATTGTTATAAATATGACTGTATCAGACACTATGCTAATCACTATTATACAAAGAAAAAGATTGAAGAAATAGAAGACGAAGGTCTCAAAAGAATGTTACATAAAATTATGATTAACAGTGACACTGAAGATGAATTATATTCATCAACCTCAAAATCTGAGGAAGAAGAAAATTATAACTGTACAGTTAATAACTGTAATGAAGAAGCTGACTATTGGAAAGCTATAGTCCAAATGAATGGACTCTCTATAAACATGATTGTTTGTTGGAAAATTGTAATGAAAAGAACAAAAGAAAATTGAATTGAATTCCTTTAATTCCGATTACAACTCGAATACAAAAGAGAAGAAAACGAATTTGGTTTTCTCCTTTGTTTAAAACTGGGTTCTTCACGGTAGCGATGGAGTGCTTCCTTCGATTGATCGCGTCGAATTTGCTCTCCGTTGATGATCTGACCGTCTCTTATCTCGTGGGAACGATGAACTTCTGTGGGAAGTTTTATATGTAACTCTTTAACGAGTTTAAGAACTCTGAACGAGTTGAAACTCTATGGATAGAGTTGTTAGAACCGAAAATTCGGTTAATGACCAAGCAGATATTCCGTTGTTGAAGAATCCTCTCAGATTTGATCTTCTGAGCTTGATTCAAAAATCCTATCTCTAAGGATTTTGCTGTTGCTGCTGTTGAATCACCAAACCCGAGTGGTTGAGATCCTCCAGAATTCGCCCTTGCTGCCCTTTTACGGTTTAGATTCTGAAAATCTAATCTCCAAAATCCAACCCTTGATTCGTTGGGTTCGTTGAGTTTTTATAGGGGGATAAGAGGTTGTAACTGCCCTCTAAATCCGCTCCTACGTGGGCGTGATTTCCTCAGATCGTGGGGAAACAGTTCTGAAACCGTTCAACTCATATTTGAATGAGTCAAACGCCCACCTTGGCGTTCAGGATCCTAACCTTGCGTCATAGAATTGAGATGCGAGGTTGGGTGTTGGCTGAACACCAACGAACGCGAGGTTAGGTGTTGGCTGAACACCAACGAACGCGAGGGTCGCTCACGTTTGATTTGTTGTAGCTTGGAAACGCTGAGGTCGTGTGCACTTCCAGAATTGTAACGCGGTGATGACTTCCGCGTTTGAGAAGAAGTTTGTTGACTTGTAACCTCTTATGTAAGGTGTTGCAAGGACCGTCATTCAGTAATCCTCGCTTTAGCTGTTATGAGGTGTGAAAGTCGTTAGATTGTAACTTTCACTGTTGATTATGAAGACTGCTGAATAGAGTTTTCATCAGCTATCGGAAGCGTCGTTGAATTGTAACCCTTCTCGATCTGTGTGAAAAGCCCTCCATTCGCAACCTTCGAAAGCTATCTGATTGTAGCTTTCATTGTTGAAACTTGACGGGAAACAATCATCCATAGTGACTTTTAGACGAATATTTGCCCACAGCTCTCTACCAAGCAACTCACCAACTAAGTCCAACCTTTTATTTCTAAAATCATTACACTGCTCATTAGCATCTCTAATAGTTGCTAATATAATATTGGTCATGTTGTTGTCGCAACCATCAAGATCAATCATCTCAAACATGAGGTCGTGTTTGTAGCGATTATAATGCTGCGGATGTAATGATTTAGAAACCTTTCTTGTTTTGGTCGTAAGGATGAATTCTGCTTCTAGATTTGAAGGAACCATTGCCTTATAATCTCGTGGGGATTAGCTATCCATTGTGATTTTTAGACAGCCTACAATGATTAAATCAAATCATGAGCCAATAGAAAAAATATTATCTGGAGATATATCCCCAGAATTAAAAGAAGATATTTTAAAAAATATAGTAAGTAAAGAAAATAAAGAAAGTCCAAATGCAGACAATGTTTATAGATTTTTTGAAGTTTTAAAAAGAAGGCAGAATATTGCTCACACATCAAAAGACTTATCTTTATCATCTCTTAATAAAGAGATACAAGAATTAAAAAAGGAAGTAAAAGACTTAAAGCAATAGAATAAATACATTCTTTCGAAATTAGAAAGTGATAAAGAAAATTCAAATGCTACAGTTCAACATAATGAACATAGTGATAGTGATACTGATACTAATGCACTTTTGCAAATATTGCAACAAGTTACCTCTCAAAAGTGGTTTATTAAAATTACTTTAGTTATAGCAGAACAAATATTCATATCAGATCTTATAGCTCTGGTCGATAGTAGAGCAGATTTAAACTGCATAAACGAAGACATAGTTACTTCTAAATTCTTTGAAAAAACTACTCAAACTTTGAGTAGTACAAATGGTAATCAATTAGAGGAAAATATAAATTACCACAAGCACATATATATATATTCAAGGGATTTGTATACCAACACCCTGTATTCTAGTTAAAATTTATCCCTAAACGTAATACTGGGAACCCTATTTTTACATAATATTATGCTAATCAGTCAAATTGATACCAATGGCATAAAAGCTAAATTTGAGGATAAAGAAATTCTATTTGAATTTATTACAAATCCTCAGACAATAATGCTTAATGAAGTGAAGAATATAATCTTGAAAGAAAATCAAATAAATTTTCTAAAGGAAGAAGTAGTATTTGTTCAAGTTGAAGAACAAATAAAGAAAAATGAGGACTTAATAAGTCAAATTGAAAATAAATTCAAGCTTACTGTATGTAGTGATGTACCAAACGTATTTTGGAATAGGAAACAACATATTGTTTCCTTACCTTATATTAAAGATTTTAAGGAGAAAAATATTCCGACAAGGTCAAGATCCTATCAAATGAATCAATAATATCTTTATTTATGCAAAAAAGAAATACAAACTCTTTTAGAGAAAAAAATTAATAAGAAAATCATATTCTCCTTGGAGTTGTACTGAATTTTATATTAATAATGCATCAGAAAGAGAAAGAGGTGTTCTTCATTTAGTTATAAATTATAAACCCTTAAATACTATCCTTAAATGGATAAGATATCCTATTCCTAATAAAATGGATTTATTAAATCGCATTAACAATGCCAAAATATTTTCTAAGTTTGATTTAAAATCAGGCTATTGGCAGATTCAAATTGAAGAAAAAGATAAATATAGAACTACCTTTGTTGTTCCATTTGGACACTATGAATGGAATGTTATGCCATTTAGGCTTAAAACGCCCCTTCTGAATTTTAATATATTATGAATAAAATTTTCATTCCTTATACGGATATTATATTATCCTACATAGATGATATTCTTGTATTTTCTCATAGTTTTGATCAACACATCAAACACTTAGAAATGTTTAGAAATCTAGATATAAGAAATGGGTTAGCTATATCTGCCCCAAAGATGAAATTATTTCTAACTCATATTAGATTTCTAGGTCATAATATAGAGAAAGGAATAATAATTCCTATTGATCGTAGCATTAAGTTTGCATCAAAATTTCCTGATGAAATAGCTGATACTAAAAGGTTACAAAGATTTTTAAAAGCTTTAAACTATGTAGTAGATTATTATAAAAATCTGGCACAAGATACAGTTCTTTTATATGATAGGCATAAAAATAATGCGAAGCCTTGGACTGAGCAACATACTGCTGCAGTTAAAAGAATTAAACTTAAAGTTAAATGTTTACCTTGCATTCATTTAGCAAATATACACTGGTTCAAAATAGTTGAAACAGATGCTTCTAATATTGGTTATGGAGGAATATTAAAACAAGTAGATCCTCAAACTAATAAAGAACAATTAGTTTGATTTACTTCGGGTAAATGAGATAAAGCCCAATTTAATTATTCTACAATTAAAAAAGAAATATTGTCTATTATAAAATACTTTTCAAAATTTAGAGATGATATTCTAAATCAAGAATTCTTACTAAGAATTGATTGTAGTTCTGCTAAAAACATTATTAAAAAAGATGTTACAAATTTAGACTCTAAGCAAATATTTGCTAGATGACACGCTGAATTATACATTACAACAGACATGTCTTTTAGCGACCAACTTTTTTGCGAGAAATTATTTTTCCTCAACAAATATCACTCTCGACGAGGAAAATATTATTTTCTCGGTAAATATCAGTAGGTCTTCTATGAGAAATATATTTTCCTCACAGTAGACCACATTCTATGATGAAAGTTTTAGTTCCTCACTAAAGATGATCATGATTTGGTCTCCTAACTAGTTATTTTATTGGCGAGGAAATATGAGATTTTGGTGATGAACTTTTTCATCGCAAAATGCACATTTAACGAGGAAATAATCATTTCATCGTTGTTTTTTTGGTAGAAAATAGAGGAAAACCTGCCAAATGTAATAGCGACAAAGTATGATTTCCTCGCTAAAGATCCATAATCTACGAGGAACCGTTTCCTCATGAAAATAATCAATTAGCAAGGAAATAATAGTTTCCTCATTATTAGTTTAGCGAAAAAACCCGCCAATTTCAATGGTGACAAATTTAAGGCTTCCTCGCTAAAAGTTTTTGTTTTTATGAGGAACTGTTTCCTCGTTAAAAAGAACTTATTAGTGAGGAAATTAACTATTAATTTGGCCAAAAAATTTGCAACACCCGCCAAATTCATTGACGGCAAATTAAAGGTTTCCTCGCTAAAATTTTTGTTTTACGAGGAACTGTTTCCTCGTTAAAAAAACCAATTAGCGAGGAAATAATAGTTTCCTCATTATTAATTTGGCAGAAAAATGTGCAAAACCCGCCAATTTCAATAGCAACAAATTTAAAGCTTCCTCACTAAAAGTTTTTGTTTTACGAGGAACCGTTTTATCGTAAAAAAGAACCTATTAGCGAGGATATTATAGTTTTCTCATTATTAATTTGACGAAAAAATGTGCAACACCCGTCAAATTCATTAACAACAAATTGAAGGTTTCCTCACTAAATTTTTTTGTTTTACGAGGAACCATTTCCTCGATAAAAGAATCAATTAGTGAGGAAATAAAAGTTTCCTCATTATTAGTTTGGCGGAAAATTATTTTAGCCTACACGCAAAACCGAGGAAATTCCCCCCCATTTATTTTCGCGAAAATTGAACAAACAAAACAAAAACTCCAAATCCGCCCCATTCTCTCTCTCTCTCTCTCTCTCTCTCTCTCTCTCTCTCTCTCTCTCTTTCTCTCTCTCTCTCTCTCTCTCTCTCTCTCTTTCTCTCTCTCTCACACACACACATCAAAAAAACCCTAGACCCTCGTCGTTGCACCTTCTCCCCCTGCCACCAGCCCTGAACTCGCCGCCCCTGGAGGTCACCCTACTCTCTCTTTCTCTCACACATCAAAACCCCCGTCGGACACTAGTAGAAAAATTAACAAACTAAACTGAACAAACTAGACAGAATTTTTTCCTTTCTAGTTTGAGGTAAATAGACGGAAAACATTTCATCTAGTTTGTTCCATTTAGTTTGAATCAATCTAGACAAAAATTTCCGTCTAGATTGACAAACCAGGCGGTTTTTTATTTTTTTTAAAAATAATACTCAACCTAGACGGAATTTTCGTCTAGGTTATTTCAACCTATACGGAAATTTCGGCTAGTTTCCCTAACAAAATTTACGAAACTTTTTCTTTCATTTCCCCGCTATTTTTTCATTTCCCTCCTCTTTTTATTCCGCTCTGGCCCTCTCCATCCAAAAACCCCCAAATCTCTCTCTCTCTCTCTCTCTCTCTCTCTCGTCTCCACGCCTATCCCCCTCACCAAAACCTCCAGATCTCGCTCAACCCAGACGGATCCCTCTCCCGCCGCGCCGAGATCCTCCTCATCCCCCCTCCACCTCCACCGCCGGCGCCGCCCTCTCCAGTTGAGCTTTATGGATTCCAAAACCCTAATTCGAAGAGATCGTCCTTACCTCTAATGAAAATTTGTTTTTTTCGTTAGATTTAAACCGGTGGAAGATCTGAATACAGCGCTTGAGGGATCACCGCGAGCATCAAGGACCAGAGGTGTAAGGTTTGGGGTTCTTTTTGATTTGGTTTCAGAAATTAGGAAAAAAAGAGGATGGGACCGCGAGGACGGTGTCCGTATGCCCCAACAACACAGTCTCCTCCTTCAACGTCGAGTTCTCCGTGACCACCGCTGCCGGAGCCGCCGTGTTCGCCGGCGATGGGGAAGCGGAAAGGGGGTCTTCGAGGGCCAGCGATGAGGACGAGAATGGGAACTCGAGGAAGAAGCTGAGGTTGTCAAAGGAGCAGTCTGCATTCTTGGAGGAGAGCTTTAAAGAGCATAATACTCTCAACCCGGTAAGCTTACTGCCGTTTAGAAAAGAAACTTTTGTTTTTATAATTTTTTAATTTGTAGAATTTGAGTTGTTAATAGGATTGGGTATTTTGTGTTGCAGAAGCAGAAGGTTGCTCTTGCTAAGCAGCTTAATCTGAGGCTAAGGCAAGTGGAAGTTTGGTTTCAAAATAGAAGAGCAAGGTATAAATTACTTTTTATTTAGTTTTTTTTCTCGTTTGAGTGCATTTTTAATATTTTATGATGATTATTAGTGTTAAGTCACAGAAGTTTCTTTGCTTGCCTGTCTTTTTTCCTCTCACCACGCAAGCTAGTCTGTTTGTTTTTTTCTATTAATATTTGTTTTTTAAGTATTTAAATAATGATGTTTTAAAAGTGTAAAGAAATCTAGCTAGATTTGGTTCCAATAGGTTAATCACAACGGTATGCATTATAACCTATTTTATTGTTCTATCTCAGTAAAAGCATAAGCTTTTGACTCCTTTAGATGGCTTCTTTTCTTTCTTGCAGCTACTTCTTATGAAGAGAGGAGGACGGGTCATATATGGAGGCGCGCTTGGTACAAACTCACAAATTATGATGAACTACTTTCAGGTTGTGTTCCTTTATGCATTTTATGTACCACTGATCTCACTATGACTTTTAGGTTAGTAGAAAGAGTATCCATGAAATGCCGCCCATGCTATTTTTCCCTTCATCAAATAATACAGCTCAATACGAAATGTTAGGATGCAAACATTTCTATAAACTGAATGTTGTTGACTTCTCATTGTGTTTCGTTTTGTAAACCAACTGCACAGAACTTAGGACCATTTGACTTTAGAGCTCATTCAAATCAGTCCATATGTGCTTGAATCATATGTTTGTTGTGTGTGCGTGTGTTTTTTTCTTTTTTTTGGGGGGGGGGGGGGCAGAGATCAAGATACAACTAGGTGTCTCACTTTTTCTCAAGAAGAGCCTACTGTATCATTTTTAGGATTTTACATCATGTGTGTGTGCATGTGTGCCTTTAGGAGATGCTTTAGTACTCCAACGCATAACTAAGCTATTTGTATAGCAAAGTACAGGATATGTGACGAAATTGAATGATCTCTATTTAAATAATAAACATTTATTAAACTATTATAAATAGAAATAATCCATTTTTTATTTTATGCCGTCTAGCTTATGGCTATTGAAAATACATTCATTTTACAACCTTTTGATGTACATGTAACAACCCATAACAATACATAACTTTTCTAATATCGCAGACTGAGTTATTTATTCAATTTCGGCTATGAGAAAATCCTTTCTGTCACTTAGTTTTATTTGATGAGAAAATTAATATGCAATTATATTTCTAATCCAGGGGATACATGGGATCCCTCCCATTACTGATGGATATAATCCAGCAACTTGGATGCTGGAAATCAACACATCAGCTTGTGAAAAGAGGCTTGATACGAACTTTGCTACTGTATACAAAAACTCAGATCAATTCAGGTGATTCTAATATTTGGTTTGATTACTTGAGATCAATTCGTAATAATTCTCATTCATGAACTTAAAGAAAGCTTGTAGCTGTAATTCACAGATTGGTACTCTTTGTCAGGGAAGTTGAAGCTCTTATTCATCAACTAAGTAGACCTGTTAATGGTACACAGCCACTGAGATTCTCTTCTAAGTTTTCACAAGATACTATATCTCAATTTAGAATATGTTATTGGAAGCAAAATCTTGTATACTGGAGAAGTCCAAAGTATAATGTTGTCCGATTGTTCTTTACTGCTATCTCTGCTTTAATACTTGTTAATACTTGGCTCAGTGTTCTAGAATATTGGTTCGAGACGGCAATTTGCTTCCAATATTATAACCTATCTCAATGCTGTCCAATTGTTCTTTACTTCTAAATGGGTAAGTAACGTGTCAATGATGCATGCTTTTATAATATTTTAAGAATATAGGTGAAACTGATATTACTGTTCTAAAGAGGATTATATTGATTAGGTTGAGAAGTTGCATATGATTGAACTGGATATATTTTTTACTTATAGGATCAAATGATAAAGATGCGAGCAGATACCACTCAACCTGATGGAACTCGAACAGATGAGGAAATTTGTGCAAAAGTTCTCAAAGTCAAATCAGGCTACATTATAAGGGCTGTGGTTTTGGCCCTAGACCACCACCATTAATGTTCTCTCGTTCTTCGATGAGTGAAATGTCTGAAAAGAATAAAGAGTTGCAAAGAACAGCTTCAAGAGATCCAACAACTTGCAGGAACTCGACAACAAAAGATCGATGCGTAAAATAAGGTAATCCAAAGATTGGAGGAGCAAGCCAAAAAGTTTGAGGAGTTTATGGCTAATATTTCCAGGCACATCCATCAGCTCAGTATTCTTAGTGAACTTAAACTTGGAGAAATGTTTCTTTGATCATGTTGCATTTGTTATTGCTTTAGACTAGCATTGTTACTTATGGTAGAAACTTGTTTGCTTTATTTATTTTAATTATTTTGATGTACTGTGGTGACAATTAATGACAATTATTTATATTTTGAGCGTTTTTCTCGTAATAGCATTATTTTTGATGAAATAAAATTTCCTCATTATAAGTAATTTTCCCCGCTATAGACCATATAACCTATATCGATAAATGTAAATTTTCTCGTAATTGAATTTCTTTGGCGAGGAATATGGGGTACAACCTACAACGATAAATTTAAATTTCCTCGTCTTTGAGTCCTTTTACTGAGGAACTGTTTCCATGAGAAAAAGATACATATAATAAAGAAAATCAATTTCCTCGTTAAAGATTTACCTTTGGTGAGGAACAGTTTCATCGCTGAAAGATACTTACAACGACGAAAATAGTTTTTTAGAACTTTTATTATATATAAATTAAATATTATTCACGTATCATTGGCGAGGAAACTATAGTTTAGCGATGAAAAAGATATGTGATTAGGTGAGGAAAAATATCGAGGCTAAAGAGTAACAACGAGAAAAGAATATATTCATCGCAAAAAAGATTTCGCGAGAAATTATAATATTCCTCGCAGAAACTTTTCTTGACCACCCTACCGCGAGGAAATGGTGACCAAAGTTTTTTACTCGCCAACACACTACGGCGAGGAAATCTCGACTTTCAACGACAAACTTGTTCCTCGCGGATTAGTTTTTCTGTTGTAGTGCTATGTAGCAATTTAAAATTGAATATATTAAATGTGATTATAATCATATTCCTCATTTTTTAACTCGAGAATTTTTATAGGGTACAAATAAAACGGAGTAATCCCTCCTTTTTAGGGAGGGGGAGAGTAGGCCCACGAAGCCCAAGCCTAAGTTCTTCAAATATTTCTGAAAGGAGTTATACTCTGACTCAGCCCAATTCATGGCGAACTATTGCTAAGAAAAATAACTCTAGCAGCCCATCTCAGGTCTTTTATAAAGGCATAAACAATTTAATCTCACAAGAAAATAGTCCTGAGCATTTTACTTCAATAGTAAAAAGAGAAATAGAGTGGACAGAGAAGCCAATTTCAAAAGCGGTTCTGTATCTAGAACCAGAGGATATTTCTCTAATGAATGATCCCAAAAAACTAAGGCAAAAATATCTGCATGAAACTTTTTATCCAACATTATCTATAAAATCCAGAGCTTGGGTGAAAACTCTTCTTATACAAAAGGGCATGGAAATTACCCATTTTTAGGCAAGCGAGAATCATAATGTCCCGCCTAATTTCAGTAAATGTATAATCCAGGAAGTTATACTTCCACGAAATTGGGCCATTAATCCTAATCAAGAGTTACCACTAGTAAAATCCCAAAATTAAAAAGAAATATATTTCTTTAATTACTAGGACTATAAACAAGTCTTTCATGATGTGTTCTTATATCAGAACCCAAAGAATAAACACATTTGGCTGATTAAACTCTACCTAGAAGCCCTTAAAAAAGGCATCCTAGCTTAGTTCTATAAATGGTAGGAAACCTATGGCATTAAGATAAGTGTTATTCCTGAACCACTGATGAAGTTATACTCATCTTGGGTTGATTCCCATCATATTTTTGCCAAAATAGATGAAAGCCAACTCATAGATGGCATGTGTCTTATTCATTTCTTTGCTGAAGCAGAGATACCCTGGATTTGGAATTGGTCTTTAGAATGTGATTGAACTATTTCTTATATATCGGTCCTTAAAAGAAAGTTCTATTGTCGTTGGTGGAATGACATTTGCCTTAAAACTAAAGTTAAACAATTGGAAGAAATAATTCAGAAAAATACTTCTGTTCTTGAGAATAATATGACTCAAGAGATTCAAAAACAAAATTCGATGCTAAAAATAGCAAAAATGATGAGGAGGAAATATCCTCAAAATTCTGAAGCAGAAATTCAACAAAAATGCTTAGAATATTTCAAAAGATAATTTGTAGAAGCTTTTGACACTGGTGATACCAGAAGCCACCATTCTATGGAAGAAGACACCCTTATTCAAGATGCACAAGATTCAGACAACATATGGGCATAAATATTTGATACCAACTGTTCGTGGGAAAAATCGTGTCTTTCTTCATTGATATCATTGTCATCTCAATAACTGTTTATCGGTTACAAAGATCCGGTCTTTTTATAAGATCCGGTTACAATGAAAATCAAAAAATAAGAAAAAGAAAGATTACAAATTTTATCCTTGTTTGTCGAACGAATCGCGAGCTCCTGTTATGCGGTCACTCGCTTTGTGGGTTCTTTGCCTGCGCCGGGGTTAATCCGTGGACCACCGCGTGATCTCGATCCGGTCG
>BQKN01064826.1:576552-592913 GCA_022839385.1 Asparagus kiusianus
AAAACTTGGTGGTTGTTTTCTGATGTTTAAACCTATTTATAGCCTCTGAAATGACATAATTTTAAACCCAATTAATGTCCACAAAACGGCTATAAACAGTCACTTATTTAAAACCTAAAATCTGGAAAAACTGCATCTGTAGTTGACTACAAGTCATAGTAGTCGACTACACTGAGTCTAAACAGACTCTGTGAAGTCAGAAAATTGCTTAGTAGTCGACTATAAGGCATAGTAGTCGACTACACTAAAAACTTACAGATTCTGGAATTTTTTTTCAGTATTTTAATTGTAACTTTCTCATCCGATATCGGAATGAGGTGATTTAAGATTTATTGGAAAGCTCTTGAAGAGACCTACAACTTTGATCTTTTGAGTTTTTTCAGATTCTAATTATTAAGAGGTATAAATAAAATGTTTTAAGACTCACTCAATATCTATAAACTCTAATGGCTAACATAGGGGATTTCTATTGTTAACCAACACACTAAGCATGTGTTAGTGTGTTCTAACACTATGTGTGTGCATGTGTGTGAGTGATCAAGGCTTGTACAAATTTCTAAGCAACGAAAATATAAAATTACATTTTGACAATAAAGTATATCTTCTTCTTTGCTTTATTTTGCCTTGAACTCATCTATGTCTTGAGTATCTCTTTGAATATAATTGTTGATATAGCTCTGATACTGCAAAACAAATGTTAGCACATAATACACACAACATATAATATTTGTTATCATCAAAATAAACTAATCTTGAGGTCAAGATTCCTAACACATTCTACATTTTCCTATGAAAAGAGCAAAAGTTAATTATCAAGAGATCCAAATTCAACTGATAAAATAGACTAAGCATGAGGTTTGTTAAAACACAGGAAAGCTGAGATGAGTTACCGACTGAGGTGGAAGGTGAATAGGAGCGGGCTCCTACTTGAAAGAAACCTGCTTGTTAAAATAAGGTTTGTCGGCTTCACCTGGTGCTATTTCTCCAAGTGGTATGCAAATCCACGAGGGTTAGAGGAAAAGTCTAAACTAGTGGCCTGGTTCAAAAAAAAAAAAATCTGAATCAAAGGGGTTGATTGATAACGAATATAATGATATTCTTCGCTAGACATCAAACGAAATAGGAATTAGTATGAATATGATATTAAAGACATCAAACAGATAAGAGTTTATGTTGTGTGGTGTGAATGTTGTTACCTTAACTCGGTCTTGTGTGACTAAATCAACATTCCTCAGTTGAGAGAAACGTGGAAAAGTTGTGAAAAACGTGAAAACGTGGGAAATGAATTTGTTGAGAGAAAATCTCTCAGGGGCGGTTATGAGGGGGTGAAGATGATGGGTTTGGCCCCTATAAAAGGAGTGTTCTCCTTGAGAAAATCAACACAAAATTAAAATCAAATCCTCTACCTGTTACTGGAGCCCCCTCAAAGAAATTCGTCTTTCTTTTCTCTTCTTCTCTGCAGGCGAACATTAGTATCAGAGCTGAAGGTTCTCCATCATCTTCAAATCCCGCTGCAATTTTTCCTAAAAAAGAAGAAGCACACACTCTCTGTTAAGGTCTGCCAACCACTCTTTGTCATAAATCTTTGTTCATCTAGCTAGCCCACTCTTTGAAGAAGAAGCACTCTCTGTTGAGGTCTAGCCATAAAGCACATCCAGCTAGCCTACTATTTGTAATAAATCTTTGTTCATAGCCTACTTTTAATCCAGCTAGCCTACTCTTCAAATCCCGCTGGCTAGCCTACTCTTTGTTCATAGCCTACTCCACCTATCCTACTCTTTGTCCTAGATCATGACAACCAAGAGCTAATTCATAGCCTGACCTACTCCTTGTCACATATCCAACCGGCCTACATTTAGCCTCTACATCCAACTGGCCTACATCTAGCCCCTACATCCAGCCTACTGTTTATATGCTCTACATCTAGCCTCTACATCCAGCCTTGCCTACATCTACAAGGCCAAGGTTAAGGCCGATCCAACCTACTGTTTATATGCTCTACATCTAGCCTCTACATCCAGCCTTTACATCCAGCCTTGCCTACATCTACAAGGCCAATGTTACATCTAGCCTCTACATCCAGCCTTACCTACATCTACAAGGCCAAGGTTAAGGCCGACGGGTCCCACTACCGCTGTATCTGGGTAAGGTGACTCGTCCTCACGGTGCCAAAACTTTGACAAGTGATCATTCGATCAACGCCATTTAGTGACGATCTCGCTCTACTTAGAGCTTCCTTTCTCAATTCACAAGAATCAGGTTCTTTTAATTAATTAATTTATTTTTTATCTAACTTTATTCTATTTTTAGTATACCAACCTTACACATATTTTAAAATTAGATTTTAGTTTTAGTTCTCTACCGAATGGCTAGTAAACTTGTTCTATCAAAACTAGAAAAAATTGACAAATTTAATGACAGTAATTATGACATGTGGCACAAAAAAAGGATATGCTCTTATTCATGACAATATCGATGATGTAATCGAAACCACTGTTCTAACCCTTACTGATAAATCTACACCCGAAGAAAAAAAGGGTTTGAACAGGGAAGGTCGAAAGATAAAAAGGTAAAAGCTTAATGTTCATGTTCATGGAAGATAACTTAATCAATGTTTTTGAAACTTAGACTTCTATGGACACGTGGAATTCTATAAAATAGAAACACGATATCGCATCTGAAGTTAACATTCAACTCCTCTTACATAAGTATAATTCTTATCATGCAAGAGGAAGACAATGTCGTAGAGCATATAAATAATATGATTGTCATGGCTAAGAATTTATCCATTGCTGAGACCGAAATTTCGAAAAGAATGCAAGTGACAACCATTTTGAATAGTCTTCCTTCTTTCTTTGTTGTAACTGCCACCACATTAAGAATGAATCCTGCTGTTAAATCTGTCACTGATTTTTTTATGCACCTGGCGATAGAACATGACTTAATAGTCAGTAGAAAAGAACTAGAACTGAATATGGTGCAACAAGAGCTGAATTATGTCCGTCAGATGCATAATACTGGAAGCTATAAAAACACTGGTTCTAGCAAACTTTAACCGTGAGGACCGAAATCATAGCAGTTCAAGAGAAAGAAAGTACCCAGCGAAGCCTGCTATAATTATGAAAAGTTTGGGCATTTCAAGCCTAATTGCCTGCAAGGTAAAAAACAGGAGAATAAGGGAGGCTATATAAGCATCCAGAATAAGGGGTACTAGCAAAAGAGAATTCATCGGTGTGATGGATTGCAATCCTGTGATGACAGATATCAGCAGTTGGTGAATCGACTCCAGTGCGACTAGACATATCACAAAGGACAAGAATGGAGTCACAGAATTCACCGAGCTGAAGAAAGGAGAATAGAAAATCTATATGGAAAATTATACCTATCTCGATGTAGAAGGTATTGGTTCGTATAGATTGGATCTTAGGAACAATATTCTTGTCCTCAAAGATGTGTTTTATGTACCAGGAATTCAGCGCAATCTGATTTCTGTTCCCAGCTTGATGAAGAAAGAACTGAAAGTTAGGTTCTACAATAACCAAGTTCCTATAGGCAAAAGTAATAAAGTGTATGTTATGGGAAAAATGTGTTCGAGCATGAATTATGCATTTTTTCAGTAGTTTGTAATAATTTTGTTAACAAAATTTTAAATTTGAACTACTTGTCCTGCTATATTTTAGATTCTGAATTGTGGCATTCTAGACTAGGACATGTTAGTATTTTAAAAATAAAAGAAATTATCAGAATGAACTTAATTCCTACACTATCTAATGTTCAATTGCCACCACGTGAACATTGTTTAACTGGTAAAATGATAGAAAATCTTTTATTAGCGGACAAAGAGCCAATGAACTTTTAGGGTTGATACACTTGGGATATTTGTGGTCCCCTAAGTGTCAAAACTCATAGTAATAAAGAATGTTTTATTACTTTTATAGATGATTATTTTAAGTTTTCACACGTCTATCTTATATCTAGAAAATTAGAAACTCTTGACTGCAGTAAGAGATATAAGACAAAAGTCAAAAACCAACTCGGAATAAAAATTAAAATTTTAAAAACTGATAGAGGTGGGGAATATAACTCTAAAAGAATTTGAGAGTTATTATATTTAGTATGGAATTAAAAAGTATACAACAATATCGTATATGTCACAACAGAATGGTGTTGCTGAAAGAAAGAGCAGAACATTGCTGAATGTAGTTAGATGCATGTTATCTCATTCTGGTCTCTCTAAAAACTTTTGGGAAGAAACATTGTTAACTGCAAACTATATTCTAAATAGAATTCTCACCAAATTAATTGTACCTACACCTTATGAATTATGGAATGGAAGGAAACCTAATCTCAGTTATCTCAGGAAGTGGGGATTTATATCCTATGTTCTCATTCCATATCAACTTAGAGATAAGTTGGATTTTAAAATAATAAAGTGTAGATTCATTGGGTATTCAGAAATGTCAAAAGGTTATAAGCTCTACAATAAAAAAGGGGTCATTAAAAGCAGAGATGTTATATTTCTAGAGAATCTGGAGGAAGAGGAATAAGTTCGAGAGAAAACAGAATATCTAACTGTAATATGATTATTATGGTGTTATTCCCACTAATGACCTTGATATTGTGAATGAACCTAACCTTGAAAATGATGAAATACCTATGAAAAATAATATACTTTATCAATCGGTTGTAGGCAACAAAAGGCTAAGAACACAACCTTCATGGATGGATGATTACTATTTGTATTTATGTGAGCTATCTTGTTTCTCGGTAGATACAAATATAGAGGAACAAGATCCCTTAATCTTCTCTGATGCGATGAAATCGCATAAATCAACTTTATGGCTAGAATGCATGAGAGAAGAACTTGATTCTAAAGAAAAAAAATAATGTATGTGAGTTATGTGATCTACCGAAAAATAAAAAAGCCATAGGATGCAAATGAGTGCTTAAAAAGAAATATCGTGTTGATGGATCTATTGATAAATTCAAAGCACGGTTAGTTATCATGGTTATAACCAGAAGGCAGGAATAGATTTTCAGGAGACGTATTCTCTTGTAGCTAAAATTGTATTCATTAGAATTATTTTGATTATTATTGCATATCTTGATTTTGAGTTATTCCAAATGAATGTTAAAACTGCATTCCTTAACGGAGAGTTGAAGGAAGCGATATATATGTAACAACCTGAATGTTTTCAGGTGAAATGAAAGGAACATAAACTTTACAAATTAATAAAATCTCTATATAGTTTAAAACAGTCTTCTCGACAATGATATCTCAAATTTCATGATGCAATCACTAAACTTGGTTTTATTTAAAATAAATTAGATAATTGTGTATGTGTCTTGAAAAGTTAGAACAAATTTACTATATTATCCTTATATGTGAATGATATATTATTCGCTGGAAATAACATAAAAATGTTGAATAAAATTAAGACAACAGCGAAAAGTCTGAGATGAAAGACATGTGAGATGCATCATATATTCTTGGAATTCAAATAATTCGAGATGAAAAGTCTAGAATGCTAAGTTTAAACCAAAAAAAATATTTAAGATCAATTCTTAAAAGATTTGGAATGGAGAATTCTAATCTGGTGTCAACTTCGTTGGTCATGGGAAAGAAATTATGTAAAGAGCAAAGCCCTGGAGAGGGGCAAAAGCCACTAAATGTTCCTTATGCTTAAGCAATTGGAATATTGATGTATGTAATGTTATGCAACAGAGCTGATATAGCTTATGATGTAAGTCTAGTTAGCCGATATCAAAGTTTTGATAATCTAGAATCAGCACATTGGGAAGCTGTTAAAAGGATTATGAAGTATATCAGAGCTACATTGACTCATAAATTAGTTTATCAAACCGATTCGCTTGATCTCCTCGGTTATTCCGATGCTGATTTCGGCGGTGATAAAGATAATGAAAAGTCTACTTCGAGATACTTATTCATCTTGGGAGGAGCTGTTTCTTGGAGTAGCAAGAAACAAGGGTGTGTTGCTAGATATACACAAAAAGCTGAATATATAGCTTGTAGTATGGTAACTACACATGCTATCTGGATAAGATGATTTTTGATTGATCTAGATCTTAATTTGTTAGAAGGATCTGTTAATATTTCTTGTGATAATCAAGCAGCGATTAGCTTGATCAATAGCGGTGCGAATAACTCTAAAATAAAACATATTGAGATCTAGTATCACTATATTCGAGATATTGTAGAAAAAAGAGGTTAAATGACTTATATCCCTACTACAGATATGATCGCTGATCATTTGACAAAAAAAAACCCAGCGAAATCTTTTATCAAACATGTAAGTTTGATGAGACTTAGGAATAAATAAGTCCAAGTAAAATTTCATGAATAATGAAATAATAGTTACTTTTTATGAATAGTGGGCGTAATGATAAGAAAAAATATTTGATCTCACGGATAATGGGAGACATGTCACTTGGTTAATTTGGTTAAGTGAGAGATGATACCTTGACTCGGTCTTGTGTGACCAAATCAATGTTCTTCAGTTGAGAGAAACATGGAAAAATTGTGAAAAACGTGAAAACGTGGGAAATGAGTTTGTTGAGAGAAAATCTCTCAGGGGCGGTTACAAGGGGTGGAGATGATGGGTTTTGCCCCTATAAAAGGAGGAGCGTTCTCCTTGAGAAAACCAACATAATTAAAATCAAAACTCTCTACCTGTTACTGGAGCCCCCTCAAAGAAATCTATCGTTCTTTTCTCTTCTTCTCTGCAGGCGAACAAATGTCACATGTATATCAGTTTGCATATGTGGGAACAGTTAATTAAGTTAACGTTCTTATTTTGAAATCAACAAGGGAGCATTCTCTATTAAGGTGTAGTGATAATTAAATACATTTATTCCCCTAGTGCTGGAGTTACCTGGCCAATGATGCCTCGAGTAGAAGAAATACTATCGTACTTTTAGTCGATACCCCGATATTTTAGATATTTTTAGTTTGTGCATAAAATATTGTTCACTAGTCCCAGTTCTGTAAGTGCCGGAGTCAACCGCTTACTTATCAGGTCGCCATCACATAGGGGATCCGCCTCTGCAAACAGTCATACATTAGTCCTATCAAGGAGGGTTGCCTTTAGCCTAGAAATAAAATTTTAGTTCGTCTATATGTACAATTTAGTGTGAAGGGAATTATTGTGTAAAGCTTGCACAATCATGTAATAGGATTCCTTAATCGGTTATTTATTAGCTTCTAATAATTGTTTAAGCGTTGATTTGTGCTATGGGGTAGATGGGAACTCCCGAATTATAAGCGTAGTTGTCTTCATAGATCATTATTACATTTACCAGTGTCATGTCCGTGCTCTCACAGGTGGGAGCAAACAAATGCTTATACCAACAATTAATGTGCATTGAGTGACTCAAACTATCTTCTGCAAAACATGAAACTACTATAACTAGTGAATATCCACATTGTTCAAACTGGGAGAAAAAACAAAGACCATGTATACATAGTGTGAAATTTCAAAATTTAAAATTCACTTTATCACTTCTCTGTTCTCAAAATAAGGTTTCTCAAAATAAGGTATGTACAGCTTGTAATTTCAAACTTTGAAAACCAAAATTAGTTAACTTAACCACCAATTTCTCTTTAAAATAAAGTAGTGATCACAGCATCGAAGAAGGTGCAGAGCTCTTGCTGGCTTAGGGAATTTCTTACGGATTGTCTTCTTAAACCATGGATTTGAAAATTGGCCTGAACTAAGGAAAACATATAGAGTTTCTTTAGTTCATAAAAGAGTTAATTTTAGAAAACCCCGGTCAATTATGAGGTGTCTCTGAATACCGCCTCTCACCTATTTAATATTAAATATACCTCCCTCACATTTGAGCGTGTTGTAGATAATCCCTTCTACTTTGAAAATTTCTTTTTGACCCCTTAACTTTTTTTCACTTAACCTATGAAACTAACACTGATAAGTATAATGTATCACATGACTTGGAAAAACCAAAGTACCCCTCAACCATAAAAAATTTACCCTTGGTTCTTGAATGATGGGATTAAGGGAAGAGAGAGGGAAGAATCATTGTAAATTTATCAAGATCTTATTTTAAAGGTTGAGGATTCTTGTTAATTGAAATGGATTTTTTTTCAAAAAGAGTATTTTGGTCAGAAGTAACAACGTCAAGGAGGTTTGTTGAGAAAAGTGTAAAAGATCATAGGGTTTTGTCATATTTTAAAGTTAATGGGGGTATCTAGACCAACTCCACACTTGAAGAGAATTTACCCAAATTAAATTAGTTTTTTTTCTTGGGGGGCGGGTTGACACTCCCTATAGTTGAGGGGGAAGATTCTAAACATGCTCTAGAAAGACATATCCTTAACCAGTCAAACCCTCAAATATGATTGTGGCAAAATGTGGTAGTTTTTTTTCTTTGCTTCATTAGAAAGTATGACAATAAATGTGTACATATAAGACCTTTGCATGACAGTTCATTAATACTTTTTAATTCCACAAAGATAGCATAAGTTAAAGAAAGAAGGATCTACTGCTGCGGAATAAACTAAAGACAACTTTTCTTCTCTAAAACAATAGATTTTGGAGAATAGATGGTATAAGTTGTTGATAATTACTGCAATTTTTGCTCTATGCTTTTCCAGTCAGAGCAGTGCAAGTTAGTTATGGTGTACTGATGTCAAATTTGTCATTTGATAGGCTCGATTAAATTAAGAAGGTTTTAGAGTTAGACTCTATTTGTTTGCATGGAAGTAGCTACTATGAAGCAGCTGGATAGGAAGATCGCATGAAATCAGAAATATGTTTGTAGGGGTGCTAAAAGTACCCTAAGAAAAAACATGTTCTTAACCAATCAAACCCTCAAGTATGATTATGTGAAAATGTGGTAGTGTTTTTTCTTTACTTCATTAGAGACGATAAATGTGTACATATAAGACCTTTGCATGACAGTTCATTAAGGCTGTTTAATTCCACAAAGATAGCATAAGTTAAAAAAAAGATGGATCTATTACTGCAGAGTAAACTAAAAATAACTTTTCTTCTCTAAAAAATAGATTTTGGAGAATAGATGGTATAAGTTGTTGATAATTACCACAATCTTTGTTCTGTGCTTTTCCGGTCAGAGTAATGCAAGTTGATTTTGGTTTTCAAATTTATCGTTTGATAGGCTCGATTAAACTAAGAAGATTTTAGAGTTAGACTCTATTTGTTTGCACGAAGTAGCTGAGGAGAAAGATCGCATGAAATCAGAAATATGTTTTTAGGGGTGCTATCTCTACCCGTTCGATGGTTTACATTAGCCATTTTTTGCACAAAACACCTCTTAAATAAAAAGAATCATACTCATAAAAAAATTTCTATTTAAACCCCACTTTTTAGGCTAATTTATTTTTGAACCACACGCTTTCAAAATCCTTAATACACTGAAATTATTCAAACTAATTTTTTAAATTGATTTCTTGTAATGTGCTATAAAGTACTACAAATTTTCATAATTCAATCTAAAATGTAATAATATTTGTTAGAGGGTATAAGTGTTGGTTAAAGTATAATAAAGTGAGGTAATATCATTATGGTTTATACTGGGTATTAGATGCTACCTATCAATATTTCAATTATTATCCGAACAAGATAAAAATAAAAATGAAGTGAAAGACGTACTATTTTCACTACTTTTAAAAATGTGTGGGGAAAAAATAACTTTCTTTACTTCCTACTTCATAATTCTAAAAGATACTCCTTTGATGTACTTCTTACTTCCAATACTTCTTGTTATCCAAAAGAGCCGTTGATGTAAGACTTTTAGAATCATAGGAACTTGAATGCGGCGAAATTTAAAAGATTCTTGATGGGGTAATGCTGGTTTAGTATGTTTATGAACATGCATAAGAATTTTAGTCAAAAATTGCATGGAGGAAAAATCTAATCTAGAAAGGATAAAGAGTTGAGAAGAGTAATGAAGATTCAAAATAAATTAGCACTAGCCAAGTCTTCTCTTTTATTCATCTTGCTTTTGCTGTTGACCTTCTTCTCTCTTTCTCCTTTCTCTTTTTTTTATTATTTTGATTGATTGGTGAGGGAAAAACAACAAACTATGGTTTTATTTTTTGGATCTTTATTGTTTCGTGAGAAAAAAAGATAAATAGGAGGTGTAGGGTTGTAGCTACGTTTGTTATAATAGATAGAATAGTTAATTATCTCCTTTCATCTATTTAGAGATTTTGTTGTTATTTAAATATAAGAATTTATTGGTGCTAACTCATTGCAATATATAAAGGCTCTTTGAACAACCACGTGGCAGTATATAAGGTTCTAATAATTTGTCTTATTTATAAAGGAGAGAGAGCTGGTTATATAATATAATGGTTCTGGAAAGTCATTTCAATATTTCGATTAGCATAGTTGGCATATGTTTAACCAAAGTCAGCTTTGGTTAGGTGTACAAAAGTTTAGTTTTGATAGCATCAGTATCATGCAATGTCGCTTTAAGATAGGAAAGTTAGCTTTCATATGGTGAAAATCGGCTTTGATTAAAAAAGTGAGAACATTAGGTTCTGTCAAACACTATAAAGTATGTTTTCGACACTGTCCAGATGGCTTTGACATTGCTCCAAAGCAAAGTCGGGTTTGCTATAGGTTTCATACCTCATGATTTTTGACATCATTGTTTATTGTTATCTCCTCCGATCGTCGTGTGACTTAGGGGATTGTTCTAGGATCTTATTCACTCCAGTTTTGACTAACTTTTATTAGGTTACGTCATGTGTTCCTAAAGATTTACATCTCGACAAGAAACTAGGGTTTTTAGATGTAGTTTTCTATTGTTTTTCACCCGTTTCAAGATTCTAGCAACACTAGACATTAAGATCTACTGTAGAACAAAATAAAACAACTTAGAATAATTTTTTTTAACAAATCTATATCTTTATTTAAGATTTATGAGATTAGGGTTTAAGGAATCAATGAAAAGCCTAAAAGGAAAGATGAACATTGATTAAGGGGATAGAGAGCCACTCGCTGAATGTGATGAAAAATTCCTTCTTCCTCCTCATCCTCTCCTCTAGTTTGGCTGACAGAACTTTTGAGGGTTTTGGAAAGGATCAGATTATGTGAAAAAGATGGCATTTATAGAAGGATCAGAATATGTGAAAAAGATAGTATTTATAGGCTAAGGACTGATCTGCAAAATTCTTATTTGCTTTCGTGCTTCTCAATGTTATATATGCGAAGTCATCAATAAATCTCTATTTGTATGTTTAAACTATCAAACTTTACATCTTTCAAATTCTAATTTAGCAACACTTAATATTTGTTATTCCGAGAGTCTAATTAGCCAATAAATAATTTTATTCACATTTACAAAAGTCGACTTTGTACAAGGATAAGTCGACTTTGTATCATGTTTTCCAGGTTTTGTTGATTTTAACTTGGGGTTTTGGCAGCGATAAAGCTCATAGTTTTTTTGTAGTTTTAGTCCTATTAGAAGGGTTCTATTCATACTATCTGGGGAGATTTATTTCTGAGAATTGATCTTGGGCTTATTGATTTATGAAATATATTATCATTTTTGTCAACGACAATATCATATGCAAGTTCTTTAACAACAAACGAATTTTAGGAGGTAAAAGAGAGGTTTAAACATGTTAGAAATGTACATCATCATCACAATTCGTTCTCACATTAAGATGTGTATAATTTAAATAACAAATTCCTCAATTTTACTAATTTGCAAATATACACACACAAACACATGAATCAAATCACAAGAAAGCGAATGATACTTCTATGAGGTTAGATCTGCCAATATAGATAGGCAAAAGGCTAAAATTTGTCGGAAGCTATCTCTAGTCTCCACCTTGATTGGCTACTCTCTAGGGTTCATGGGTTTTTTTTTCTGAATTTCTAGGGATTTTATCAAATTGTATATGATATTTCTGCACTTGGTTGTTAACAGGTTTGACCATTTTTGATTTAAACCCAATAAGTAGCAAAACATTTCGTCAACACAAACCATCACACACTATGGTTGGAAACAATTATATAGAATTTGAGGGTTTCATTTACATTATAAAAATGTCCAAAACAACTCTGTAACTCAAATTTTGTCAACAAAACATTAAAAAATTTGTTATCAAAATATTTTTGAACACTTATAACTTTTAGTAACTCATTTTGCAAAAACCAAGTTTTTCAAAGTCTTGGTGTCTAAATTGCAAAGCTTACATTTGTTGAAATAGGAGAAGCGAGCTTTCCCCGCAAAATGCTGACATGGCTGCCAATGGAATAACTTGGTTAGGCGGCGCTAGAGACAAATTTCCGATGGTCCTCTAATGCTTAAGTCAGTATCTTCCTTAGAGGTGGATAAGGCAAAAAGAATAAATGCTATAGTAAAGAGTCCTAGATAGGTGGAAGAAGCTATTAGCATGATGATTCCCTTATATGCGGCATTTGTGCGGTTGGATAAAGGAGACACATGTCATCATCCTGCATTAACAAGCTATAGACACGTGTCCGATGTACATAGGCGGACAAAACTCCTAGTACCTTTGTGTGTTTTAAGGAGAGCATTAAATGAAGGCATTAAGGGCATGTTAGGTTGGTTTCTTGCAAACTAAAGAAAAAGAATTTGGGGATGGGGGGATCATTAAAGAGAGTTTCCTCTCATTTCTGTACAAAGACTCATGAAATGTGTTTCTTTAATTATATGTCTCATCAACCAATGGGAGGGTGCCATGTCACCCTTACACTTGGTTTCAAGATGATTTTAGTGGTGAACCAAACAAGAGAAAAGAAAGTGTTAAGAGAAGTAGATTTCCTATAATACTTTTCTTTGGGTTTTTTGCCAACCAAACAACCACAATTTGATGATGAGTCTTGTTAGGCGTGGGGTCTAGGGCCACTTGCTGACCCTAGGGCCCAAATAGGTAATAGGGGTTGGTTCCTGCTCAAGGTCGGGTTGTCAACTTGAGTTAGCTAGCTTGAGCGGCATCTAATTGTATCCACACGAGCAAAGCGGGGATTAATGGCCTCATCAGTTTTGCCTGTGGACACTGATCATATTGAGATCACTTGAAGTTAATGCAAGTATAAAGTATTATTATATCGCTTCATATTATTATTTACTTTTTAGAGTTATTCATTGTATTTTTGTCCTAATATATTTATTTTATACCAATATCTGCTTTTGATCAACAAATCTTGATGATAAATTGATGAGGAACAAAAGCATAACGATCTATTGAGATTGATTATTTGCATAACAATAAAAATAAAAATATAGAAATTGCACTCTTCATTTTAAAAAAATAAGATACAAATGTTGGGATTTACACCCGGACACTTTGCATGCCCGCAACTCACTTGCCTAAGAATAGCTACAATTCACATGCAGATTTTTCATAAACATTCTTCTCTTCCCTCCTCAAATAAAAAAATACATCATTATTTGTCGCACTAAAACAAAATCCTAATCCTGACTAATGGATAACATCAAATCACATATCCTAACAAAATAACATATTTGTTCCTAGCTAAACAACAACTCAATCCTAAATCCCAACTTAAAAAAAAAATCAAATCTTTTAGAAGAAATTCTAATTTGATCATCAAATATTGTGCAAGATTCAGTCTGGATCTGTCTTGCATCAAATCTCCCCATCTTGAAGAAACTCACCCTCGAGTTTAATACTATTTGCATTAACAAACTTCAGATTGATGTATTGTCGATGGTGAAATTGAAATGGTGGATCTCCTCAGCTCTGATACCAACTAATGAGGAAAGGAAGCATAGCGATATGTTGAGATTGATTATTTACATAAAAAATAAAAAAAATAAAAAATATAGAAACTGCGCTTTTCATTTAAAGAAAATAAGATAGAAATGTCGGGGTTCACACCCGCACACTTCACATGCCGGCAACTCACATGCCTAATATTAGTTGCTTGCAATTCACATGCAGATTCTTCACAAACATTCTTCTCTTCCCTCTTCAAATGTATAAATACATCATTATTTGTAGCACCAAAACAAAATCCTAATCCTAATCCTAAATCCCAACTTAAAACAAATCAAATCTTTTTGAAAAAATACTAGTCCGATCTTCATCAAATCTTTTGCAAGACTCAGATCTGAATCTGTCATGCATCACAAACCAAAGTCTACTCCAATAAGTATAAATTAGTCAACAAATTTTGTATTGCACGTAACTGCTATTAATTATTTGTATGGCTTAAACAAGGTTATGATTTTCTAGATCCTTCACATGGACTTGTTTTGAAAATTATGAGTATTTGAGAATCAGGTCCGTTTAACATTTGATTTCCCCTTAAAACTCAGTACACTTGTTTTCTAGTCTCCAACCTCCCTCAGTTTTATGTTCCTGCCAACCAAGTATTAGTTTGAACTTTTTGAAAGAGAAAATCATATGCACTATGGTTTTTTGGTGGTACTTATTTATTTATTTATTGCCTCTTGTAGTATTTGTAGGTTTTAGGTTCATTCCGATGGAACAGTGTAAATCTGATTGACGTCTCAAAGGACCAGATAGTTTATATTTTATAAGATCTTTTAAGCTGGACTCTACATTTAATTTATAATTGACCTATTTCTTTCTTTATTGTTATTATTTTTTCTTCGCAAATTAACTCTGTTGTAGGTTAATCATAACATTCATTATTATTTTATAAAGTGTTCTATCTTATCTCAACCGACTTCCCTGCCAACAAATACAGTTCTAATAAACCCCATGCTGACTTAAACTTCAATGGCGGAAACCTGGCTTCCATTTATAAACATTAATTTATTATCTAATAGACTAATATTTCCTGAGGGATTATCTCTTTCCTGAACATACTCACCGTTACATATAGCTCTGTGGTTTATTTCCAATGAGTTCCCTGCCAATAATTATAGCTCCATTAAACTTCTTGCTGACTATTGTTAGATTACAAATACCTGGTTTCCATTTGTTAACATTAATATATAAATTAATACTTTCCTGATAATTACCTCTCAAGTGTTTTTATTTTCCCTTTTTGTAGCTAGCTGCTCTGGACTTCATATAAACTAATTACTTTCCTGAGTATTATCTCTGAAGTGCTTTTATTTTCCCTTTTTGTAGCTAGCAGCTTTGGACTTCATAGTATGTTCAGCCGCTGATGTATTTTCCATGACTGATGATGGGAGTCAATTCTCATCCCTAGTTCAAGGCTACCGAATGTACTATGGCGAAGGAAAACATCCAACAATTCGACCAAATAAACGAAGGCTGGCCAGCATATTTGCAAGGAATGCAACAATAGAGTGGAAATACTTTCAACAGAGCATAAGAAAGGCAACTAGGCAGAATAAAAAGGTCGAGAAAAGGCCTGTGGCGAGAAGTATCTATAGACATCCTCGATGTGTAGAATGCATGTGCCATGTTAAGTAAAGGTGTACGTTCTTGGAACTTATGTGCATTTATTCAGTTGATTATAGCAATTTTGAAGCCAGCCAAATTTTGACGAACCACAGAGTTCTTGTTTGCTGACATCACATCAACTTGGAGTGTAACGGAGGTAGAAAGCCTATGTGAGTTTATCGGTAGCATGTAATAGCAATTGTTGTTTTTAACGAGGATATTGTAAGTTTTATCTTATTAATTTTTGTCGATTATACCCATAGTTGTTGTAAGGTTATGAGTTTCTCATATTAGCGCACTGTGTTTCTCTGAAGTGGAGGTGTTAATGTAACATGTACAATAGGGGAGAAATTTGAATTGAAGAATGTATATGGATATTTGAACCCAAATAATTCTAGCAGTGAAATTTGAAGTGATAGTTACAAGTTTTATCTCTGATTGTCTTCATGCACAGTGAATTTGATGAAATAGAAGTGTATGAATTTTTAGTCCCTTTTTTATGCTCCCCCCCCCCCCCCCCCCCACAAAAAAAAAAAAAAAAAAAAGCCCAGATTTACCAAATACATAGATGTATAAAAGCTTACTTTGAGCAAAAGTAAGCTCTGATGTAGGGGTGGAAAAGAACCAAATAATTAACAAACAGTTCATAAATTGTTTGAGAAATTATGCAATCATATTTGATTCGATAGTTTATATAACATTAATGATGAGTTTCAATACATTTTTTAAAGATGAGATGGGAAGGATTGGGAAGGTTAGAATGCTAACCCTCCAAAATTTGTGTTTGTTTAGAAATTTTAATTAGCACGGGAAGGGATGGAATGACTAAAAACAAGTAAATTTACACACTTAACCGGTTAAAAACAAGCAAATTTACACATTTTCTTAACGCTTCTAAAGTGAACGAATTGGGAGGAGAGGAATTGAGTCTAGGTAAACCTTTCTCATTGTTCCAAAATTGTCATTGGGCGGG
>BQKN01064826.1:593313-633189 GCA_022839385.1 Asparagus kiusianus
TTCGGCGGCGGTTGGGCATTTACATGTACAACTTCATCAAACTATATTGGTCGTGTAGCTTACCCTCTCTATCCTTCTCTAATATAAATAAATACAAATTGGAGATATCTTCTGTTCTCCTCATTGGCTATCCAAATGCAATTAACTCTATTTTGTTCCACCCTCTACCATTCCTTTCCTTTGGGTTTAATTGAATCAATTTTCTCCCCTATCACTCATTGTATCCAATTCCATTGTAAACAAATAAGTTTTAGCAATCGAGTTCATAAACGAATAAAATTTAACCAGAAGAATATTCGATTCGTTTGCTTATCAAATATTCGTTTAAAATTTGATCACTCATAATTTATATTATTACACATGATATTATATTTTCAACCTAATCATATCTTCTACATAAGTTCTTTACATTAATTGTTATGGGAATTTCCAAGTCCTAAAAATGCTACAAGTATACACATGTCTAGTTGTAGTCCTTACAAGTCAATCCACATGGAAGATGGAGTTTCAAAAAATTCTTTTGATCAAGGTTGAGAAAAGAGTTTGAGAGCTTGATTGATTAGTTGATTTAAAAACTATTTATGAACTAAATAGAGACTTGGAAAAGAATTCACCAGGTTGATAATTACTTAGTTATATTAGTTCTTACCTTTCTTATGTTAGATCTAAAAAGCACGGGCTATGCCATATCTAAATATTTATAAACTTTCAATTTAAAACCTAGCAAATTAATAATTATCTTATTTACTTAGATCTAAAAGTATAGATTATGTCAATATTTAAATGTCTATAACCTATTAATTTAAAACCTAGCAAATTATAGATCTCATGAATGTAATTACTCTTGACTAAAAGATAACCCTAGAATTAATCAACTAAGCATAGGCTGTGCCAAATTTAAATTTAATGTCAATAACCTATCAAAGTCTAATTATTCTATCGACTAATAGCCTAGACTAATTACAACATGAATAAATAAGCTCAAGAGAAATAACTAATAATCTAAGCGAAAACTACCCCGGTTTCATCTTCCTAAGCAACCTAAAAAAATTAGGGTGAAAGAAAAACAAACACAAATAGAAGAATACTGCAAGAACTAAAAGAGAAGAAGAAAAAAATTATATTAAGAAAAACTTTTAAAAAACAAGTTCTACAATGAAGATGGCATTTCTTTTAGATAGTCAAGCCATCAAATTATTTATAGGTCAATTAATGAATTGATGAGAAAAAAGGGGTCTAGGGTCTTATTATTCTATACTAGAATCACTCACGGCCGAAGGATAGGAATCCCTTACAATTTTAGGATTCAACTTGGTCTTCACGTAATTATATGATTGAGAAAATAAGTAGGTCAAATCTGAGATCAAATCAAATGTGTTCCTAATCCAAATAATGCTTTAATTTATTTCTAAAAATAATCTAAGGCTTATTAATTTCAGATTTCTGCCAAAATCAGACACTTCTAATGGAATTTCAAGAATATTCCAGTCTGGATATCTTCGTCTCATCGAGATAGTCGATTTTCATACATAATATGCTAGATCTCAACATACGGATTGAGAGATATTGTCTTATTCTTTATGGCCAACAATCTTGAGTCTGAATTTGATTTGGTCGTTGTTATACCACATAAATTGCTAAGTGTAAACTATTCTCAAGAGGATGACATGTGTCTCGATTAGCCAACTCCAACTTGAGACATCGACCTGACTCGGGTCTCACGGGTACCGGCTCTCCCTCCTTAAAGCACTTCACGAGCTGAGGTGAAAGACATTCTCACTCGAACCTTCTCAAGGAATTTGAGACGAAAGTCGTCCTCACCTGGGCTTTTTTCAAAAGACCAAGATGAAAGGTGTCCTTACTCGGGCTCTCTTGAAGTCTGAGATGAAAGGTGTATTTCACTCGGACCCAACGACGCATCTTAAACCACTAGGAAACCTATGTTTCGTCTTTCTAAGAGACATGGTGTAGTCTCCATAGTATTAAATGCATGGTCAAAGCCATCATTACTCCCCTGCCGAAGTCATAATGACTCCTTAGACTGCACCATCACCTTGACCATTATGTCGCTGTCTCATTAAATACAAGGACAACCCAAATCACTCACTGCTAATGCATGTAAAGCATCAGCTAACTAAGCCGACTACATGGACCCTCCTAAAATTACCAAAATACCCTTATCGGTTCAATACAAATAGGCAGTTTGTCTTCTGCATAAGGGTACGCTATATTCTACAATAAAAAACCCTAACAACTACTTTCATATACTTTTCCTATTAAGATCACCAGTAACTTGATCGTTAGAAGAACCATCGGAGAACCCAACTCTAATTCCCTAACGTTTGTGCATGAATCTTCTTCTGCCCGAAGTGATCAACTATCAAAGAAGATTGAGGATCCTAAGATCTTCCAAAATCATTCTAACCCACATAATTAAGTTTTTAACATAAACATTGGTGCCCACCGTAGGGTCTCTTTTTCTTCTTTAAGGAAGATGGTTGATTCTCGTCGACCAGACCAATTGTTAGTTCCCAATTCTAGAGAGACGACCAACACAAGCTACATTACTCAGGCCTAATTAGATGAGTCCACCCAGAGAATAGCCATTTCCTTCAGCAACAGTTCTCTTCTTTCACGAATGAACTCCTTAGCTGGATTCCTCCTTCTCATCCTCCTCCACCATCCATCACTCCTCCCTGAGGAGAACAGCCTTAGCGACAAATGTTGGAGGAACGAACTGGAGATATCACTCTCCCACTACCTTGGTAGCAAGCTCGTTTCACTGCTTATCCATGGCAACCACCACACTTCATGGAAGAAACCAGTGAAAGTTCGAGTCATGACCCTGGATACCATGCTTGGACGATATAGCGCAGTACCAGATACCCCATGCTGCCAGGGCCGGTGAGTAGAATGGACTCTTCCACCACTAACTATGCATTTGATTATGACTGGACCTTCAATACAGTTACAAATATCATTGAAAGAAATACTCCTCTTACTGACTGGGTCATAAATGCTTCGTGCCCTAAGTTCAAAATGTCCCACATTGAGAAATACAAGGGTCAAAGGAGAACTAGCTGAGCATGCACAAAATTTTTATGATTCAATGCACAAGGAGCAAGTGAGCGACGCAGTAATCTACAGAGCCTTCCTAATCATTCTAACGGGTAGTGCAAAGATGTGGTGGAACTCTCCAGATAAGAAGCCCATTCATAGTTGTGAGTAGCTTAGTCAAAAGTTTGTGCATCACTTTTTGGCCGACACAAAGAAGAAGGCTTCTTCCACCATTCTGTTATAGGGCTAGAAGATGAAAAGCTATCTGACTCTCTCATCATGGACCGTGTAACTGATTTTGACCAACTAATGGCCAGAGCTTGATCACACATGTATGCTGAACACATGGACACTGAAGGTAGTTGATCCCAAAAGAAGGTAGCTCGACTAGAGGTAGCTAAAGCAGAATCCTCTCAAAGGAAGATGATTCCCCCAAGAGTGACTCCAAACCCGGCTGGGTCGATAGGAGGGATCAGAAGAAAGAAGCGACAAAGAAACCAACACTCACTCTGTCAACGTCTCTCTTTCACAAGTGTTCTACCTAATTCAGAAGGAGTGGCACCTAACCACTCCTCCCCCTCACATGAAGTAAAACCCTCAGTCTAGAGACATCAAATAGTACCACCGATGCCACCAGGATCACGACTATCATACTGATAACTATATGGTTCTCCAGAGAGACATTGAGGACATTATAAAAGGGGGACTGCTAAAGAAATCCATCTCCTATTAGGATAGAGGTAAGCCAGCCTTGAAGAGACCAGAGAGGAGAAGATCTAGGTCAAGATCTCCCTATTTCTTGAATAAGCAGGGTGATCAACCTAAAAAAAAGGTAGCTGAGGCACCATCAACACCATCAGTGGTGGCCCAGCAACCGAGGGGATGTTCGACAACACTCAAAAGAGGTATATTGTAAAACCCTAATAATTTGAATATTATGTGATAAATAAAAATAAATATGTTATATAGTGATAGATAACATATTTTGATGTTGTGTATGCTAGGAATTCATTTAAGATCGATTCAATATATATGTGTGGATATATGAGTGCAAATGCACAAAACATGCAAGGAAAAGAAATCTGGAAAATAATGACCAGATTTGAGTTTATATGATTTTCACACTGATACAGTTAGAATCTGGAAAAACTTAAAAGACCAAAGTTGTAGATCTTTTCAACAGCTTTCCAATAAAATCTTAAATCACCTCATTCTAAGCTAGTATGAGAAAGTCACAGACAAAATACTATGTACAGATTTCAGAAGTTCCAGTGTCTACAGTGTAGCCGACTACTAAGGTTAGTAGTCGACTATCGAGAGTTTTCCTGGACATGCCAGGTTTGGTTTTCGGATCGAACTCGGTTTGTGTCGAGCCCAATTGATAACCTAAGTATATAAACATGTTTTTAACCTAATTTTTGAGTTATTTCACGAAAGAATATAGCCACCTCCTCCCCTTAAACCCTAGATCTAATTTTGGTGATTCTTCGAGGCGTTTGAGACGTGACATCGAGCAAAGGAAGAGATCAAGGGTTGTGGCTGAGGAAAAAGAGGTTGCACACACGTTCAGGAGATCAACTATGTATTTGAGACAAGATCACTTGCATCCAAACCTGCACCATTAGTTAATGAATGATTTAAGATGTTTAAATCGATGTTTTACATGTTTAGATCTAAATCTAATATGAAAAAGATTAGGATTTTGATATTAACGGTAAATAAATGTTAGATCTACATGGTGTTTTTGTTGTTTATGATATAAACGTGATCATGATCATTATGGTTTATGTTAATTTTGTTTTTAACTTGATAATTGTGTTTAACACATGAGTAAACCCTATTTAGTTGCTAATTGAGGTTTCTTGTAAGCTAGTTATGCTAAAAACATAGGTTTGTGATACCTAAGACAGATGAACATGTATAAATGAAATTTTTGCTTTTGTTCATGCATAGTTAACATCATGTGTTGATAATTTTTGTGGTTTAATTAAGAGCTAATTTGAGAAATTTGATTAATTAGGATGTTAATCCTAATTAGAGCAAATTAAGAGATTGTTTTCATGTTCACGATGATTCTTGTAATTTGATGAATATTACATGTTTTATTTTGTATCAAATCATATGAGAAGTGTAGACGAATGATAAATCATGTTTGTGTACGAAAGAATACACGTTTTGACAGGGTAGTCGACTACTAAGCTTAGTAGTCGACTACTCATGCCCAATCTAAGTTCACAGAAACTGAGCTATTACAGTGTAGTCGACTAATGTGCTTACTAGTCGACTACATAAGTTTGACACAGAAACTAAATTATTATAGTGTAGTCGACTAATGTGCTTACTAGTCAACTACTAAGTTTTACACTAGAATTTCAGAGTCTGGATGGACTCAGTGTGGTCAACTACTAAGGTTGTAGTCAACTATTAAGGTTAGTAGTTCACTACTAAGACTTTTCCTAAGCATATTTGTTGTATTGTTTTGAGATGTGAGCATGGAGTTCGAGTCACACAATAGTACATGTGTAGACATGAATATATATGAATAGTATCGTGGTACACACATGAGTATCCCAAAGGGGATTTGACAAGTATTGAGTGATTTCATTTGAGTTGGAGTAGTTTATACACATGTCGGATATCGTTAATGAGCTCAGCTCAGTACTATATGAGATAATACGTCGATATACCAGATTTATACAGTTTATGCATGGGATGGATATTGTTGATGAGCTCAGTTTAGTACTACGCAGGGTAGTGCGTCGATATTCCATTTGTACAGACCATTGAGTCGGGTTTGGATGCTTTGTCTAGCAGTCTGTCCGCACGAGGGTGCGATAAGGCTTGTGAGCCGTCTTTTAGGATACCTATAAGGTAGGCCGTCCTGCACTCATGTTATGCACTAAGATCGCGATGAGACTAATGAGCCGTGTACATTGATTTAGGATGCCTACAGGGTAGTCCGTGTTGCATGATAGTGCGATGAGATTAGAATCTTATAAAAATTAAAATAAGACGATTATTTGACAGCCTGAGTTTTGGTGGATGCCAAAAGTGTTTATGTCACACTGCTGAATATATATATAAATATGACCGAGATAGCTTACTCTTGTTATATACATGAGAATTATATGTTGATGTCTATTATGGTGTTTTATTTTCTAGTGATGTTTCTTTCCATAGTTCGGTATTGATACTTAGGTATCTACAGTCCGAGACATATGGTATATACATGAGGGTTTCCTTGTTTGGATTATTTCGCTCAACGTACTATGTCTCGTGTTGTAGATTTCTAAGTATTAATACTATTAGATATGAGGAAAATGATGTAGGTAGACTATGCTTAATAGATAGAGCCTCCACTACATCTAGTAGCCCTTCCCCTGGGGGCGGATGGATGTAATCTTGCTGTAGTGCTTTGACGCTTTTATTGTTGCTTTTTTTATTTTAATTTTTTTTTCAGGAAGTTTAGAGCTTCGGAGAGCCACAGGTTGACGGTCTTCCAGCATAGTCACCATCGTTCAATTTTAGTAGTGAGACTCCACTGCATTGACTTTCACATTCAGACATTAGAGTTTATTTTCTTCTTGTAAAGGCTGTGAGCCTTAGTACGATTTCTATTTAGTTTGTGATGAGACATTTTCTTTCAGTCATCAGATGTATTTCAGACTTGCTGGTCAAGACATGAGTTTATTTATAAGATTTATCTTTCTACATCATGTCTACTGTGTTTAATATCTTCTTTTTGTCTGTATTGTACCTGTACTTTATTTTTGATTCCACTAGAAGATATTGCTATGATTGGTAAAACTTGTTGTTGCACAACATGGGTACATGGTAGGGTTGACATCTGTGAGTTTATGTTGGACTGTAGCTATGTGTGAAAATAGGGGCGTCACAGTTAGTATCAGAGCTCTAGTTCCAGTATCCTTAGGATCATCCTGTGTCGAGTTGTGGAGCTAGAATAGAGTTTCTTAGGATTCATATAGAGTCCGCTAAAAAATTCCTAGAATGAGTGAGGACGATATATGTATATATCTCGAAAATTTCAATTTTTTTATGACTACATTACTTTGATTATAAAGTAATTGCATGAATAAACTATGATATGATTTGATTATTGCTATGTGATATATATGTTGTTGCCAGAGGTCTCATTGCTGTGTCTTATAAATGCATAGATGGCCGGACGAGGACGTGGACGGAGGGGATCCCGTACTTAGAGAGAGATAGTCTGAGCCAGTGCTTGAATAGCAACAGGCTTTCCCAGAGCAGCATCAGGTTCCACCCGAGCTGCAGCAGGCTTCACAGTATCTTATAGACCTCATGGCACCGATAGTAGCTAGGCTAGCAGCGCTCGAGGAGCAGATTGTGAACCAGATTCCGCCAGTCACACCACCACCTGTAGTTTCACCACCAGTGTTTCCAGCAGTCCCCATCGTGGAGGAGTCTCCAGAGGTTGCACCAGGAATCATGCCACCAGTTACAGGTAGAGCCACGGAGCAGGAGGCTTGGCTTCGTCTTATCGAGAGGTACCAAAAGACGAGAGCACCAAAATTTTAGGGATCATCAGATTCGCTGGTAGCCTACAAGTGGAAGAAAGATGTGGGGAATATCCTTGACTCACTTAATCTGGATTCAGTCCAGAAGCAGAGGTTGCCTGCTTTCAACCTAAAGGGTGATGCCGGGGGATGGTATAGGCTTTAGTTCACCCCGGAGCAGTGGATGACACTTTCATGGGAGGATTTTGTTTATTTTTTTGATGAACAGTACATCTCTTCCGCGGCACGGACCAGGAAAGAGCTTGAGTTGACCAGATTAGAGTAGGGAGACATGTCTGTGGCAGATTATGAGAGTCGATTTGTGAGTCTACTTTGTTTCACGAGCATGTGGCAAACTGGGGAGCAATAGACACAAATGTTTCTTACGGGGCTACGCCCAAGCCTTCGTCATTACCTCATATCTAAGAAGTTTCGCTCAGTTCGGGAGGTAGCTGATGCAACCATTTCGTAGGAGACAGAGACTGTGATGTTCAAGAAGACTAGAGAGGGTGGTTATAAATCAGGGCAGCAGAATGATAAGGGTAAGGGTAAGAGACCGTTCACCGGACCTGGAGGACCCCAGCAGCGGGGCAAGTATTCTCAGCACCAGCAGCAGGGTCAGAGCGGACCACCACATAACCAGAGAGCACCACAATAGCACAAAATACAGGGTGCATGTTATAATTGTAACAAGATTGGGCATAAAGCCAGAGATTGTCATAGTGCACCAGCAGGGGGCCAGCAAGGCCGAGGCCAGGACCAGCAGCAGGGACGAGGACACATACAACAACAGAACCGTGGTCATGGCCAGCAGCAGTAGGGTTGCGGTTACAGCCAACAACACAGCAGGTGCCAGCCACTGGTAGGGTCTATGCCATCGTACCACGTGATCATGGTGCGAGTGGAGCGATAGTGGAAGGTATATTTCTTGTGAATTCTATTCCAGCTCGAATCTTGTTTGATTTAGGAGCATCACATTCTTTTATATCTCATACCTTCATGGATAGCCTTCATTTAGTTGCACATCTCTTAGGCAATCCATTATCAGTTTCTACTCCTCTCGGGGAGGTGTCCCTATTAGAAAGTATTTGTAGGAGATGTATTATCAGTTTAGATGAATCTGAATTCATCATAGACTTGATTGTTTTGCGGATGTCGGATTTCGACATCATTCTTAATATGGACTGGCTTTCGTCATACCATATTAGTATCGACTGTTTTGCTAAAACAATCATCTTACGGGCATCGGATGGGTCAGAGTTGATCGTAGCGACCTCACAGAGTAACCAGTTTGTAGAGTCTTTCCTGGCATACGTCAAGGAGGTGTTGTTGCGGGATAGAGGTACCAATTTGAGCAAGACATGAGTAGTCACCGAGTATCCGGATGTCTTCTAGGATATAACAGGATTAACTTTAGTGAGAGAGGTTGAGTTTTGCATTGAGTTGCAGCCCGGTATGACACCAATTTCCCGAGCACCTTATCATATGGCGCCGGCTGATATGAGGTAGCTACAAACCCAGTTAGATGAGCTTTTATCCCAGAGATTTATTCGACGGAGCCATTCTCCGTGGGGTGCACCAGCCCTTTTCGTGAAGAAAAAAAGATAGTAGTATGTGATTGTTCATTGATTATCGGGAGTTGAACAAGGTCACTATCCGGAATAGGTATTCGTTACTGAGGATTGATGACTTGTTCGACCAGTTGTAGGGAGCGCAACACTTCTCAAAAATTGATATTCGTTCAGATTATCATCAATTGCGGGTTAGGGAGATGAATATTCCTAAAACCGCCTTTCTGACTCGAATGAGTCCTTCGAGTTTCTCGTCATGCCATTTGGGCTGACCAATGCACCCGTGGTATTCATGGATCTGATGAATCAGGTTTTTCGTCTATATTTGGACCAGTTTGTAATAGTATTTATTGATGATATTCTTATTTATTCGAGGAGGGAGGTAGAGCACAAGCAGCATCTTCGACTAGCTTTGCAGACTCTATGGGAGCACCAGTTATTCGCCAAGTTCAGCAAGTATGAATTTTGGTTATCTAAGGTTAGATTTCTTGGTCATGTCATTAGCAGAGAGGGCATTGCAGTGGATCCCGCTAAGGTTGCGGTGATACTTGATTGGGAGCCGCCGACCGCAGTTACAGAGATTCGTAGTTTCTTGGGTTTAGCCAGTTATTACATGAAGTTCATCCAGGACTTCTCAAAGATTGCATCTCTGCTTACACGCCTCACAAAGAAGGGTTTATAGTTTGTTTGGAGTACGGAGTGCCAGGAGGCCTTTGGGATATTAAAGGCCAAGTTGACTACAACACCGGTGTTAACAATTTCGACCAGTGATAGGACATTCGTTGTCTACACAGATACATCGTTAGCGGGCCTAGGAGGTGTCTTGATGCAGACCCAGAGGGTAGTGGCATATATCTACGGCAGTTGAGGACACATTAGCAGAACTATCCCACGCACGACTTAGAGTTAGCAGCAGTGGTCTTTACATTAAAGACATGGAGACATTACCTGTATGGAGTACAGTTTGAGTTATTCACAGATCACCAGAGTCTGAAGTATCTATTCTCTCAGAAGGAACTCAATCAGAGGCAACGACGATGGGTTGAGTTTATCAAAAATTACGAGTTCATGATTCAGTATCATCCAGGGAAGGCGAATATCGTAGCAGATGCTTTGAGCAGGAAGCATCAACGTCAGATTGCAACTTTGAGGTGCTCATTGTATCAAAATCTTCATACTCTTAGTCAGTTTGATTTTAGGCCAGAGATTAGCGGAACCAACGTATTTTTGGGAGCTATGTTGGTACAGCCATCTTGGTGTGATAGGGTGGTTAGAGCTCAACTAGAAGACTATTGGATACAAAGTCGGAAGGAGGAGATTACTAAAGAACCCAAAGCAGATTGGACCGTTAGGACAGATGGAGGCCTTCGGATGAAGGGCAGATTAGTTATGCTAACTAATGCATAGCTGAAGAGAGAGTTGTTTGATGAAACACATCGTACCAGATACAAAGTGTATCCAGGCACAATAAAAATGTACAAGGACCTAAGGAGACAATTTTAGTGGAGCGGTACGGTATGTACAGAGAGATAGCAGAATATGTTGCTAGATGCTTTACCTGCCAACAGGTGAAGGCAGAACACCAAAGACCCGCAGGAACCCTATAGCCACTACCCATTCTTAAGTGGAAATGGACAGATATCTCTACGGATTTCATAGTAGGGTTACCGAAGTCGAAAAAGGCGAACGATTTTGTTTGGGTGGTAGTTGATCGGTTGACAAGGTCAGCGTATTTCATACCAGTAAGGACTACTTACATCGTCGAGACTTATGCGAGAATCTTCATTCGGGAGATAGTTCGACTTCATGGGGTTCTAGAGACGATCGTATCAGATCAAGGCTTAATTTCACTTCACATTTTTGGAGGAGCTTCCAGGATTCTTTAGGCAGCAGATTATCATATAGCAGTGTGTTCCACCCACAAACAGATGGGAAAATAGAGAGAATGAACCAAGTATTAGAGGACATGTTACGAGCTTGCATTTTAGACTTCTAGGGTAGCTGAGAGGACCACATTCCCTTGATCGAGTTCGCTTATAACAATAGTTATCAAGCAACGATTGATATGGCTCCATATGAGGTATTGTACGGGAGGCCTTGTAGATCCCCGATTTGTTAGGCAGAGTCGGAGGATAGTTTATTACTCAGGCCGGAGGTTATGAGGCAGACTATTGAGAATGTAGAATTAATTAGGGAGCGCATTCTTGCCACTCAGAGTTGGCAAAAGAGCTACATGGATCATAGGTGACGACCTTTGGAGTTTTAGATTGGAGATTTTGTCATGTTGAAGGTATCACCAATGAAGGGCGTTTAGCGATTCGGTAGACGGAGAAAACTTACCCCGAGATATGTTGGGCCATTCAAGATTTTAGAGCATGTTGGAGCTGTGTCATATAAATTAGATCTTCCAGCATCGATGTCAAGCGTGCACGATGTATTTCATGTGTCGATACTCAAGAAGCACCTGCATGATGAGGAGCAGCAGACGGTGATTGATACACCTGAGATCGAGATTCAGACAAATTCATCCACTATTGAGGTACTAGTTTGTATCCTTGCGAGACAGGTCAAGAAACTAAGAAATAAGGTGATTCCCTTGGTGAAAATTCAGTGGAACCGAAGCGGAACTAAAGAGGCTTCTTGGGAGCGCGAAGAGGAGATGCGTCGTGACTACCCGTACCTATTTGAGTAGGTAATTTGATTTATGTTATGCTTTGCTTATACGCATGATTGTCTATGTAGACTGTTAAGTATAGATTTTTTATAATACGTGCGGAATTTTGAGGACGAAATTCTTTTAAGGGCGGCGTAAGGGGGGGGGAGTGTAAAACCCTGATAATTTGAATATTATGTGATAAATAAAAATAAAAAATATTATATAGTGATAAATAACATATTTTGATGTTGTGTATGCTAGGAATTGATTTGAGATCAATTCAATATATATGTGTGGATATATGAGTGCAAATGCACAAAACATGCAGGAAAAAGAAATCTGGAAAATAATGACCAGATTTGAGTTTATATGATTTTCACACTGATACAGTTAGAATCTGGGAAAACTTAAAAGACCAAAGTTGTAGATCTTTTCAACAGCTTTCCAACAAATCTTAAATCACCTCATTCTGAGCTAGTATGAGAAAGTCACAACCAAAATTCTATGTATAGTTTTCAGAAGTTTCAGTGTCTACAGTGTAGTCGACTACAAAGGTTAGTAGTCGACTATCAAGAGTTTTCCTGGACATGCCATGTTTGGTTTTCGGGTTGAACTTGGTTTGTTTTGAGCCCAATTGATAACTTAAGTATATAAACATGTTTTTAACCTAATTTCTAAGTTATTCCATGAAAGAATACAGTCACCTCCTCCCCCTAAACCCTAGATCTGATTTTGGTGATTCCTCGAGGCGTTTGAGATGTGACATCGAGCAGAGGGAGAGATCGATGGCTGTGGCTAAGGAAAAAGAGGTTGCACACATGTTCAGGAGATCAACTATGTATTTGAGATAAGATCACTTGCATCAAACCTGCACCCTTAGTTAATGAATGATTTAAGATGTTTAAATCGATGTTTTACATGTTTAGATCTAAATCTAATATGAAAAGATTAGGATTTTGATATTAACGGTAAATAAATGTTAGATCTACATGGTGTTTTTGTTGCTTATGATATAAACGTGATCATGATCATTATGGTTTATGTTAATTTTGTTTTTAACTTGATAATTATGTTTAACACATGAGTAAACCCTATTTAGTTGCTAATTAAGGTTTCTTGTAAGCTAATTATGCTAAAAACCTAGGTTTGTGATACCTAAGATAGATGAACATGTATAAACAAAATTTTTTCTTCTGTTCATGCATAGTTAACATCATGTGTTGATAATTTTCATGGTTTAATTAAGAGCTAATTTGAGAAATTTGATTAATTAGGATGTTAATCCCTAATTAGAGCAAATTAAGAGATTGTTTTCATGTTCAGGATGATTCTTGTAATTTGATGAATATTATATACTTTATTTTGTATCAAATCATATAAGAAGTGTAGACAAATGATAAATCATGTTCGTGCACGAAAGAATGCACGCTTTGACAAGGTAGTCGACTAATAAGCTTAGTAGTCGACTACTCATGCCCAATCTAAGTTCATAGAAACTGAGCTATTATAGTATAGTCGACTAATGTGCTTACTAGTCGACTACATAAGTTTGACATAGAAACTAAATTATTACAGTGTAGTCGACTAATGTGCTTACTAGTCGACTACTAAGTTTGACATTGGAATTTTAGAGTCTGGATGAACTCAGTGTAGTCAACTACTAAGCTTAGTAGTTGACTACTAAGACTTTTCCTGAGCATATTTGTTGTATTGTTTTGAGATGTGAGCGTGGAGTTTGAGTCGCACGATAGTACACGTGTAGACATGAATATATATAAATAGTATCATGGTACACACATGAGTATCCCAAAGGGGATTTGACAAGTATTGAGTGATTTCATTTGAGTTGGAGTAGTTTATACACATGTCGGATATCGTTAATGAGCTCAGCTCAGTACTATATGAGATAGTACGTCGATATACCAGATTTATACAGTTTATGCATGGGATGGATATCGTTGATGAGCTTAGTTCTGTACTACGCGGGGTAGTGCATCGATATTCCATTTGTACAGACCATTGAGTCGGGTTTGGATGCTTTGTCTAGCAGTCTGTTCACACGAGAGTGCGATGAGGCTTGTGAGCCATCTTTTAGGATACATATAAGGTAGGTCGTCCCGCACTCATGTTATGCACTAAGATCGCGATGAGACTAATGAGCCGTGTACATTAATTTAGGATGCCTACATGGTAGTCCGTGTTGCATAATAGTGCGATGAGATTAGAATCTTATAAAGAATTGAAATAAGACGATTATTTGATAGCCTGAGTTTTGGTGGATGCCAAAAGTGTTTATGTCACACTGCTGAATATATACATAAATATGACCGAGATACCTTACTCTTGTTATATACATGAGAATTATATGTTGATGTCTATTATGGTGTTTTATTTTCTAGTGATGTTTCTTTCCATAGTTTAGTATTGATACTTAGATATCTACAGTCTAAGACATATGGTATATACATGAGGGTTTTCTTGTTTGAATTATTTCGCTCGACGTACTACGTCTGATGTTGTAGATTTCTAAATATTAATACTATTAGATATGGGAAAAATAATATAGATAGACTATGCTTATTAGATAAAGTCTCCACTACATCTAGCAGCCCTTCCCCTAGGGGCGAATGGAGGTGATCTTGCTGTAGCATTCTGACGCTTTTGTTATTGCTCTTTTGTTTTAATTTTCTTTTTAGGCAGTTTAGAGCTTTGGAGAGCCGCAGGTTGACAGTCTTCCAGCATAGTCACCATCGTTTAGTTTTAGTAGTGAGACTCCACTGTGTTGACTTTCACATTCAGACATTAGAGTTTATTTTCTTCTTTTAAAGGCTGTGAGCCTTAGTACGATTTCTATTTAGTTTGTGATAAGACATTTTCTTTTAGTCATCAGATGTATTTCAAATTTGCTGGTTGAGGCATGAGTTCATTTATGAGATTTATCTTTCTACATCATGTTTACTGTGTTTAATATCTTCTTTTTGCCTGTATTGTACCTGCACTTTATTTTTGATTCTACTAAGGGATATTGATGTGATTGGTAAAACTTATTGTTGCATAGTATAGGTGCATGACGGGTTTGACATCTCTGAGTTCACCTTGGACTGCAGCCATATGTGCAAACATGGGCGTTACATATATCCAGTGAGCGTTGAAAATTAATGTATGTCAAAAGAAGCCCAAGACTGATCAACCTATTTCCTTCAGCAACACTGATCTAAAAGGCATAGAGACCTCTTATGATGACCCCATTATCATATCGATAGAAATTAATGGCTTTTGGGTCAAGAGAATCTTAATAGATATAGGAAGCTCCATCGGTATTCTGCTTATGGAGGCGTTCAATCAGATGGGGATCAACAAGTAAGTTTTATGGTCTTGACCGAGTCCTCTCGTTGGATTCTCAGGGCACTCAGTCTAACCCGAGGGATTGATCACTCTGCCCTTGGTTATTGGTGATTACCCTCGCTAGTTCATGATTCAAGTCCAATTCATTATAATGGATGTGAATTCTACCTATAATATTATTCTCGAAAAAACCTCATTAAACAACTTACATGCTGTCCTATCCACTTACCACTAGATGACGAAGTTTCTGACCCTGAAACGAGTCAGTTCTATGTAAAGTAATCAATAAGAGGCCAGATCATGCTATCTTCTCTTGATGGAAGGAGAAGAAGTTTTAGAGATTTTACCAATTGAGAAGATTCATTCTCAACTATAGAAAGATAAAGAGTGAGAGCGAACAATTTTTGTAGAATAACTGCAAGAGATATTGATCTGCCTCAATGAAAACAAGAAGGTCAAAATTGGGCCAGAACTCATTGAGTTGTAGCAAGGAGCTATCATTGTTTTCTTGCTTATCAATGTGGATATTTTTGCCTAGGGGCCTAAGGATATGTTAGTGATCCCCTCAAAGTGATATGCCAGTAGTTATCTATCGACCGACATAGCAAGCCGGTTCGGCAGAAGAAGAGACATTTTAGCCTGAGAGGCAAAAGGCGGTTACAGAAGAGGTCAATCAACTGCTTAAAGTTGACTTCATCCGAGAAGTGTAATACCTAAAATGGTTGTCTAATGTGGTGCTAGTTAGGAAGTCAAGTGACAAGTGGAGGATGTGTCTCGACTTCACTGACTTAAACAAAGCTTTCCCAAAAGACAACTATCATCTCCCGAGGATTGATCAGCTAGTCGATGAAAGTGCTGACCACAAATTACTTAGTTTTATGGATTCTTTCTCTAGACACAACTAGATTATGATGGCCTAACACGATGAAGAGAAACCTTCCTTCATTACAAATCAAGGGACCTATTGCTATGAAGTATTGCCCTTCGGCCTCAAGAATGCTGGAGCCACCTATCAATGGTTGGTGAACAAAATCTTTAAACGTCAAGTCAGCTGCAATGCGGAAGCATATATGGATGACATTCTGGTGAAGTTCAAACAAGCAATCTCTCATGTATTGGATCTTGAAGAAACATTATCTGTACTCCGGCACTTCTGCAAGAAGTTCAACCCAACCAAGTGCTTTTAGGATGCAGTTAGGTAAATTCTTTGGCTTTATGATCATCTAACGGGTATTGAGATTAACACTAAGAAGATACTTGCCATTGACCAAATGCTTGAGCCTTATACATTGAAGGATGTTCAGAAGCTGAACAACAAAATAGTTGCTTTGAACTGCTTCCTCTCAAAGTCGACTAAAAAAAGTCTTTCATTCTTCAAAATCCTCAGAGGAAACAAGGAACCCAAAGAAGGCATCAGGTGGACAATAGACTACAGCACTGCGTTCATAAAGCTTAAGAGATACTTATGCTTCAAGCCCCTACTGAGCAGACCCATGGAGTGAGAAACCCTTTATCTTTACTTAGCTATTTCACCGGAGGATGTGAGTTGAGTCTTAATCCAAAAAGAGGAGAATATTCAAAGGCTAGTCTACTATATCAATCATATTTTGGAGGCCGCCGAGCTCAGTTACATTCTTATCAAGAAATCCTCCTTCACTCTTATACTACTGCTAGGAGGCTCTGTCCTTATTTTCAGGCTCACACTATAGTAATATGAACAAACTTACTTTTGAAGAAAGCACTTGCCTAATTACTTTCGGACGGATGATCAATTGGTCGGTCAAGCTCAGCAAGTATAACATATAGTTTGAGCCCCGAACGACCATAAAGCTCAGACCTTGGTTGACTTCCTAAATGAGTCATTTGATCTAGATGCTAGCCTGTTGCCTCTTGCATATGCTCCTTCTTCAGAAGCACCGACTCAAGAGAAGGTCAAGAAAGTCCACCTTCGGAACACAGTGTCCCTAAACATGATTCACTCGAGTTCTCCTCATGGTGACTGTTTAAGATAGATGGAAATTTAGGAGAAACATGTATTGGATCTAGATTAGTTCTATGTAGCCCTGAAGGACTCTTTTATGAATACTCTATCACGTTCAAGTTCCTAGCCTCAACAGGACTCAGAGCCACTCTGGCGACCAAAGCCGAGTCCATCTTCATCTTGGCCGATTCCTATCTCATTGTTTACCAAGTACAGGGTAAATATGAACCTAAGGACCCCAGAATGGTTCAATACCTAGGGAATGTTAAGGAGCTATTGTGGAAGTTTAAAAAAATAAAAATTGCATGAATTCCCCGAGGCAAATGTTCTATCCAAGCTCGGTTCCTCAAGCTTAGAGAAGAATCAAGGGCTCATGTACATAGATACCCTCAAACATCCCGGCACTACTGAAGCTTCGACAGACTCAATTATGCACATTAAAGCCTCGACAGAGTCATGTTGGATGGACCCACTCATTCAGTGCGTAACCGAAGGGACCTTGTTAGAAATCCTGCAGAGGCAAGGAATTTACAAATAAACGCTCAGAGATACCTCATGATCAACAATCAACTAAATTGTTTCTCATACACTAACAATAGCGTGGGGCCCTACCTTCGATGCCTGTAGCCTAGAGAAACAGATTATGTACTAAGGAGATTCATCAAGGAGCATGTAGAAACCACCCAAGGGCTAGAACCCTGGTCAAGAAGGCTATTAGGTAGGGCTATTACTGGCCGACAGTTCTAGCGGAGTCCAAGAGGCTCATCTCTCGATGCAACACTTGCCAATTCTTTTCAAGCGTACCCCGGGCTCCGGCACTAACCTCACAACTCTCATCAATTCGATCCCCTTTGCTTAGTGGGGACTAGATTTGTTAGGACCATTGCCAATGACAGTAGGGCAGTGAAAGTGTTTTACCATTGTCATAGATTACTTCACAAAGTGGATAGAGGTTAAGTCTTTGGCTAATATCAGTGAGAGAAAATATCACCAACTTTGTATAGAAGTCTATTGTCTGTAGATTTAGGCTACCTACTTCTTTTGTCATAGACAGCAACATCAGTTTGATAGTAACAGCTTCCATAGCATCTGTGAAGAATGGAAGATTCAGCTTAAGTTCACCTCAGTAGCACATCCTAAGTTCAATTGCCTCGCCCAAGGCTATGAACAAATGTTTGCTCTAGGTCTTGAAGGGGAAGATGGACAAAGCAATTGGGAACTAGATTAAAGACCAACTCTGGATTTTGTGGTTGTACAGAACGACCCACAAAAGTTCCACCGGGGAAACCCCTTAAGCTGACATATGGGGCGAAAGTGGCCATGCCGGTGGAGATCGACATGTCAACCATCTGACTATAATACTTTGATGAAGACTCCAACACTATCGGGCTTAAATTCAAACTTGACCTTATTGATGAAATCCGAAAAAAGGTGCTTAGATCACAAGTCATCAATTAGCAGTGCATTGCCCAGCACTACAACAATATTCTTACCTTGAAAATTCCAATAGAGATAGCAAGCGTGGAAAACTAGCTTCCAACTAGGAAGGAGTGTACATGGTGATAGAAGAAGTTCACCCTAGGACTTACTGACTACAAAGTCCTAATAGGATAATCTTGCAACATTATTAGAATATAGAACATCTCAAAAAAATATTTCTAATGAATGTAACTATAAGACTCTTATGTATATAAACAAATATTTTGTGTGTCTCATTCTTCAACATTTTTGTAGTAGTCTAATACCCTGGTGTCATATTCATGAATAAACCTAACGCACGTACTAAAAGTCCTTGGTGTCCACTCAGAGTAAAACCAAGGCACGAGGCTTAGTCTTCTCAACTCGGTTACTATTGACTCTAAGCCCTTGGTGTCATATACATGCATAAACCCAAGCCATGTACCAAAGACCTTGGTGTCCACTCAGAATAAAACCAACGCACAAGGCTGAGTCTTATTAACTCAGTCATCACTAATTCTAAGCCATTGGTGTCACATTCATGGATAAGCCCAAGGCACATACCAAAGACCTTGTCTACTCAAAGCAAAAACAAGGCACGAAGCCGAGTCCACTCGACCAAATAGTTACTCAAGACGCGCTCACAACCTTATTGCCCATTCAGGATAAACCAAGGCCTAAAATCAGGTTCCTATCACTCGATTACAACAATTTATAGATATTCTAACACATAAGAATGCAATTGCGTGTAAGTGTCAAAAATGCACAGTTCGAATTGACTAAAAGGAATCTCTTTCATTCGTACATCAAAAGTATTTATAATATACCAAAAGCATTTACAATTCTTAAAAAAGATACATACAAAGCTCTTCCTAAGGAGCAGAATTAGGAGCTGGAGCGAAACCCGCTGTTGAAGTAGGACTCAAAGCTGAAGGAGTTAGCAGAGGAGCTAGCTGGGAGTCCGATGAAATAGCTTGGTCATATCACTTGTCCGGTTAGCTCACCCAGCTATCGCCACCAAAAACTTTGCCCATTCCTTGAACTGACTCCTCTTCATCCTTATTACCATTCTCACATCCCAATGTGAGTCCACCTCCTCTCCGCTCAATCTCCATAGGAGTATCGCGATAGTTGTTCACACGATGAGGATAATTTAACCACTCAAGATGGGAATTTCAGGCGAAAGCTTCTTCTTCAAGTAATCGTACTCGGTCTTGCAAGCCAAGACCACTTCCACCTTCTTAAGAGTGTCATTATGATACCTCTTGACAATCTCGACCTGGTAGGCCTCAGACTTCCAAGTGGTCGAGACGACTCTGTAGTGCCTGGATCTGTGAGAGGATCGATTCACACTGTTACTTGACCTCCAGAGTGACTGTTTCACCTCCTGCCTCAGCCTCTCTTATGCAGCAGCCTCCTCCTTAAGCCGAGTCCTCCTCTTCTCAGCATCCAAACGAACTAGTCAAAGCCTGCTTGTAAGCATCATTTCTCTCCCGAGTCTTAACCTCCACCTTCTTCTCTAAATATTTCACTCTATCATCCCAATCCTGAATTTCATGATCAAGATGGCAGAGGACCTCCTGAAGCTTCTTGATTGCCTAATGGGCCTCGGCAAGTTGGTTCGACCATTGGATACATGTGGTGAGCATATCTTTGGTCTTTTTGTCCCACATTTTCACCTCTCGTTCCAGCCAGCCTAACCCCTATTCAACACTATAGCTCGCTCTCCTTTGCTGTTCTTAAGTTAGCTACACCCCAAGCAACCTTCTGGGCCTCTATCTCCTCCTAGAGCTTGAAGTAGCACTCCTGCGTATGCATAGACTCGATGTACAGCTCATTCTCTACAAGAGCCCCCCCCCCCCCCCCTGAGCAAGTACTCTTAAGGGTTTGATGGAGGCTAAAGTTTGGCATCTCGGTGAGTATTTCATCATCACGAGGTAGCAAAACTGCTCCAACGCTCTGGCTTGGGTGGCCCTAGATTTTAGAACTGATCCCCTCCTGTCAAGCTGACACTTGAGAACTAATCGGTTCTCCTCCGACTGCTCCTTATCATATTGAGGCCAAGCTTCTGCCGACCCTATCAATGGCATCCTCAACTCCTTCCACTTAGTTTGAGAAAGCTCATCAATGCGGTGGGAAAAGGGCCACTCGAAACTTACCTCCTAGCCTCCCTTGGAAGTAGGGCCCTCGACAATCGCCTCTTGGACAACAAGGGCCTCTTCAATAGCCGGCTCCTTTCCAGGTTGGCAAGCAGACTCGACGGGCACAGCAGACGCCTCCTCCTCCTTGGTCTGCACGATAGTCCTTTCAGGCCCGGTCACAAGAAATTTATTACTCCCAGCATCCCACACTGAGGACTCATCATCCAAGATACCGACTTCAGATGAGGCAACCTGGGGAGTTCCCTCGGTCGGAACAGTAGAAACCTCACCCACTGACTTGGGTGTGGCTTCACTTGCTTGTTGGGGAGGGTCTCACTCAACTGTTGGCCTTTTTATTTTGATGATATTTTAACAAATATTCTACGACTAATATTGTTTGTCTAGTATTTGTGTTTTCTTATTTATTCTAGACAAACAATAAGTTAGAGGATGATTGGATTGCACCTAAACAATCATATTCATTGGAGGATGGAAGGAATATCGGCATGAAGCCATTGCAATTTAAGTCTAATCAAGATCAAGCTTCATCGGCATAGTTTACCAAGTCGAGCTTATTGAAGATCAAGATAGCTTGAGTAAATTAGTTTAGGTGTTATATTATCTGTGTTTAATACTTCAAGCTCAATATCATATACACACATAATTTATTGGTTTATCAGTTTTTTGGTTTATCCACAAACAAAGTTTTTACAATATATATATATATATATATATATATATATATATATATAGACACACACACACACATATACATATATATACATATATGTTTGTTTTCATGTGGATAAGTTATTTTAGTTTAGTTATATAGATATGAAACAAGAATACATTCATATACATATTCATATGTTTCATATTCTATTGTATTTTGAAAAATATTATGTTTTTGGTTTATAGACTTAACAACTATAGTTTATATCTTTTATCAAGTCTATAAAAATCATTTTACAAAGTTTTAAAGGTTTGTTTAAAATATTTTGTCAAAAACATGTCTTCTTGAGCTTTCATGTTTTGGACCTTTTTTGCAAAATGAAGAGATTTATCATGTGGGAGGTGCAATTCTAAAAATACTTTTTGTAAAATGTTTATTATCATGTTTACAATTATTTCCCAAAGTTTATAGTTTTTAGAATTTATTTATTATTTTTAAAAGTACTTCAAAAATCAGATTTACTGTTTTAATCAGGCTGATAACTTGCTATCAGTCGACTGATAGAGTTTATCAGTCGACTGAACTCGTCTGGAATCATCAATAAGTTTCTATTTTTATAACTCATGAACTATCAGTCGACTGATAAGGTCTTCAGTTGACTGATGAGCTGTGAACTGCTTGTACGATCAGCTCATCAGTCGATGGATACTGTTCATCAGTCGATCGACGACCTCTAACGGCTATATTTTTAGTTTTCGTTATCTTATCTTTTTTCTTGGTTTTTCTTGGTTTTTGGGTTTTGTCTTATGATCCTATATATACCCATTGCCCTCTAACATTCTGAAGTAATCAAGAAGTGTTTAAAAACAAGTTTAAGAGGGTTTTAAGTTTGTTTTAGTGTTTGTTTTAAGAGTTTATTTGTGAAGAAAATTTCACAAGAGCTTGAGGAGATCATCTATTGGTGTTTGAGCATTCAACTCTTTTCCCTCTCTCTTGTCATCTAGAAGAGTTTTTCTAAACTCTTATCTAGCTATTTATATGTTTGATTTTTATTTTTTAAGTTAGAGTTTATATTGAGTTTAGTTTAATTTTGATTTATACTCATTGTACTCATTGTTCACACATAACCTATTGAGCTTATTGTATTTGTATACATAGTATATATTGGGGTTGTGGGATTGTGACATTAAGAGTGAGCCTTAATTGAGTTCTTATCCATAATAGAAAACAAAACTTTGTATTTGAGCTTTTATTGTGAGGATATACTTTGTAATACACTTGTACACTGAGAGGAGTGTGTGGTGAGAGATGAGGTCATCTCAAGAGGAGTGGTGTTAGTAGTAAAGCCAATGGAGAGGTTGTAAATCCGAGCACTTGAAGGAGACACGGGCTAGAGACCAATACTTAGAGGGTGTAGAGTGGGATTACAAGAGTGTTGATTGTAAAGTTTTCGGTGAGCTAGAAAACCGAGTGTGAGGTGTAAACGTTATTCAGGTGAGCATTAAAAACTCGGTTGTGTAGTGGATTCTCCCTGGGAGTAGGGAGTGGAGACGTAGGATAGAAGGCCCAAACTCCATGATCATATATTGTGTGTTTGAGTTTGGCTTGTGCACTTATATTTTGTTTATCTCTATCGTCATTCTCTCATTGTCTAATTTATCCACTATATTATTTGTATTTGTTTATAGTTTACTTATCCTTATTTGTATATCCTTACATATATATCTTGTTGCATATCTAATTTGCTAGGATATTTGTTAATTAGTTTTAATTATCATTAAATTGAATTAGATTAGCATAAACTCTATTCACCCCAGTCTAGGGTTCTTTCCTAGTGGCATTAGGGTCTAACATCAACTGCTGAGTTATCGCCTCTCCTTCTTGATCAGGAAGGGGTGTGCTTACCTCCGCTATAACCCCTGCATTCTTCGATGGTTCGACACTACCTATTGGGCCCTGACCCCTCACCTTCAGCTTGCTTCCTCCTCTTTTTTTCTGACCTCTCAACATAAACCATGGTCGGACTCAAACCTACCTACGAAGTTGCTAATATCGGCTATATTGGCCTTGATCCCCTTGATCCGCTCGACCTCCTCCGAAGCCAATTCTTCTCGGAGGTGCTTCTAGGTCCTTACCGAAGACCTAACTTGAGAGGCCTCGGCTCCCTCTTTCCATAGCACCAGAAGAGAAACCCGAGCCCTATCTTCCTCGATTAGGGGAGTGTGAGAGATATTGACAACTCACTGCACTGAGTTGTCAAAGAGATTCTCGCTGCAGTGAGATCTCATATAAGCCTGGATCTTATTTAACCCGCACCTCACTAACTCTAAGAGGGAGCCCACCTTTGGAGCATCTTTTTTATCTCTAGCTAAGTAGAGCAAACTAGGATCTCGGAGTGAGTTGGCACCAAAGATGAAGAAGAACCTTTCCTTCCATTTTTTGTTGCAGTCGAGGATGTTGGAAACTAGCTTGAAACCCCTGATGTCTGCAAGTAGTAATGCTCCTCATTCTTGGCCACCTTGGCACAAACCAAGTGGTTGAGGATCCCTAGCGTGGGCTTTACATCTACCTAATGGAAAATAATGATGAAGCCGACGAGCATGGTGAGGGAGTTCGGCTTTAGTTGCAATGGCGAAATCCCTATGACCTTGAAGACTCATCGGAGAAAGGGGTGGAGCGAAAAGCACAAACTACACTTCAAATGATGGACGTACACTAGAGCTAGACTCTCACTATAGTGGTAGACTGGCTGATCTTTCAACGGTGCCATCAGGGTGAACACCCAAGGAATGTCAGACCTGTCATAATAGGTCTCAAGAATCAATGGGAGCACTATGAAGTGGAACTCTCGAAGCAAAGTGATTCTAGCCACGTTGTGAGCAGGAGCGTCTAAAGCAAAGGAAGCCATTATTTTCGGTGAAGGAGATTGAAGAAAATTGAAAGAGATGATTTGAAATCACACATGCACGGCAGATAAATTCCTGACTAAAAAGGCACATGAGATTCAAGGCAACTGCTCAGTAACCAAAGTGGCACACCCCTTTAACTGATACACAATCTCCCCTGATGTCAGAACTCAGTGACCCATCAGTAACCCCTCATTAAATGTGCTTCAGATTCCTAGAAGGCAATGATTTGAATTTCACTTGGACCCGCTGACCTGGGTTCGAGTGAAAGGAGCCGATGTTATGTCACAGAAATTGCTAAGTGTAAACTACTCTCAAGATGATGACATGTGTCTCGATTAGCAAAATGTACATACTCAAATATTCAATAAATATTTTTGTGAATATCCAACGAACATTTATCAAATACCAGCTATTCTCGTTCGAATTTGAAGAACTCCACAGGTAGATATTCGAATTTGGATTCGAATTTGGATTCGAATGTGAAATGTTTAAACAAATAGACAAATTTTCAAAACAAACACTTTTGTACATTTAATTGCAAAAACCAACCTATTTTATACTTATTTGCAAAAACCGACCTGGTTTCAGCCCTGACACTGAAATCGGGCCAGTTTCTGTAAAAAATTTTACGAGACTTCACGGGAGTTCAACTCCCGTGAAGTTTTCCATAATTTTAAACTTCACGAGAGTTAAACTCCTGTGAAGTTTAATTTGTCAAATAAATTTCATGGGAGTTGAACTCCCGTGAAATTTTTAACATTCAACAAACTTCACGGGAGTTCAACTCCCGTGAAGTCTGTTATAGAGACAAAAACTCCATGGGAGTTTAACTCCCATGGAGTTATAGTCCCCAATTGCTAGAGATCGGTTCTCTGGCAATTTTTTCCTGCAACTCCACGGGAGTTGAACTCCCGTGGAGTGTTGGCCTGACTATAAAAGGCTCAAGTCAGTCGATCCTCTAACAGACTTCACGGCTCCTTCTCAAATGAAAACCCTAGCTCCTCTCCCTCATCCCCAACCATCACCGACGCCGACCAAGGCCCCCACCGCTGGCGCAAGTCACATGAAGTCTCGTTTGTCTCTCACTTCTCCTCCTCAAACGAAAACCCTAACCCCTCTCTCCCTCATCCCCAACCACCACCACCATCGACCAAGGCTCCCACCGCCGGTGCCGCCCCCATTTCCGACTGCCTCCACTGCCAGTTCCCATCCCGCTGGAGTTTAACGATCTCATCGTCGTTGTCGCCGGAGTTCACTACAAATTAGGGCATCGACTAATTGAAGGTAAATTCTTCTAATTTTTTTCTTTATTTCTTGTATATTGTCACTAATTCATGGTGATCTCATGTAAAAAATTAGATTTTAGAAATTAATTGTGTTAATTGTGAATTGTTGATGATTTTTGTGAAGAAAATTAATTGTGTTAATTGTGTTAATTCATGATGATTTTTGTGAAGAAAAATTGTGAATTGTGAAGAAAATTGGGATAATTTTGTGGATTTAGAGGGGGAATTATAAAAAAATATAAAAATTAGTTTATTTCTAAAGTTGATATAGAATTTAAAATTTGATATATGAATTTGGGTTAAATTATGGTCATCTAAAATTGATATAGGATTTAATTGTTAGTAACAATTAATTTCTAAAGTTTTTTTTGTGTGTAATATTGATCTTTTCAGAGGTAACGATGAACGATCGAATCGTAATCCTTTGTTCTTATGATGGGAGGATTAACTACGTCAAAAATAATATGCCCGTTTATGAAGGAGGTGTGACGAGACCGTTGTTTATAACAAAATCGTATACTTTCGATGAGTTGGTTAATGAAATACAAACTTACATTAACCAACTCACATGAGTATCACCTCAATGTTATTTGCAATTATCCTTTTGTGGGGAACAGGATAAGTGACATTCAAATATCAAGTGACTACGATATGAGTCTCATTGGAGTCTTACATGACGAGAAGCGTTCGATTGAATTGTTCATTAAAAAACATCAAAGAAATTTGGACAAATCGTTGAATTATGACGGAATGTATTCCCGCATGTTGGAGGACCCTGATGTTAATTCCGTTGGTTTTTTATCTTCTCAACAAGATGAAGGTTGGACACAGTCACAATATATTAGTGGTCCTTCACTTGTGGGCACTTCGAATGCGGTCGATACTAACACGAGAGTTCAAGAAGATAATGCAAATGTTGAATCTAAGAATGATGATGAAGAGGAGGGCTTACAAATTATTAGTATGACCTTGATAGATCGTGATGAAGGGGACAGCCACCACATTGACGGGTGTTATGCTAATAATGAGTATGTTATCTTAGAGGATCCGCTGCCCGATGAACTTCAATGAGAAGAATGGACCGATAACTCCGTGATGGAAAGTGTTCCTATTGGCACTAATAAAGGTCATGATACACAGGGCGAGGACTTCTCTGATACGGGTGTATCTTCTCTTCGGAAAAGCGATCCTCATGGGAGCTTGAGGATATGTGATTCTCATGATATCTTGAGAATAGTGGTGTGAAGCGATACGGTGGAACCCAGGTGGAAGCATAGAACGAGACGACGAGCAGCAGATTCGAAGAATCTAGATTTCAGCATGTGAGTCGACTCATACATGTACATGGGTCGACTCATCAGGTTGAGTCGACTCATGCTTGTCATGAGTCGACTCAAGAACTCAAGCCCTGTTAGCAAAAAGTCTCTAACCAGTCGACTCATCAGTTATGAGTCAACTTATATGAGGTCATGAGTCAACTCATATACAGTTATGAGTCGACTCATCGAGATTTCCTGGGCAGACTTGGTTTCTGTTTGAAAGGAATCCTAATTGGGTTTGATTTTGGTTATTTACCAGATTGCCACTATGTTGTAAACCCTATAAATAGGGACTATTTAGGGTTCTAAAGAGGAGGTTGGAGGCCAAGATGTACATCTAAATGATTTTTAGTCTAAGTGAGATCCTAATCAAAAGGATTGGGGTTTAGATTGTGAGGATCTATGAAATCTTAGATCAGAGAGAATCAGATAGATTCAAAGAGAGATTCTAATCAAGAGAGATTAGGGTTTAGAGAGAATTAAGAGTTTGTTCTCGATTCTAGTGAGATTGTGAGAGAGGGGTTGTAATCTTTTCATACTAATAATCTAGAGAAGGTAATTTCCTTCGCCATATACTGAATTGTGCTTGTGTTTCTGTCATCCTCTTCTCAACCCACCTTTGATAATTGCATGATCAAAGGTACTCGCACGGCAACTCGTATCAAGTTGGTATCAGAGCATCAGATCCGATGAAGGGGCATCCTGTGTATGGTCCTGACTCGATCACAATACAAAAAGCTAGGCGAGGTCCTTTTCTTTGGAAGGAGTTCAGAGATTAAGGAAGAAGAAGATGACTGAAGTCAACAAAGATGGAGGGGCTCGAAAGTTTCCTCAGCTAAAGTTCTAACTTGAATGAGACTTCAAGTTTCTAAAGGGGGGACCCATGATACGGGTGTATCTTTTCTTCGGAAAGCGATCCTCATGGGAGCTTGAGGATAGGTGATTCTCATGATATCTTAAGAATAGTGGTGTGAAGCGACACGGTGGAATGCAGGTGGAAGCATAGAACGAGACGACGAACAGCAGATTCGAAGAATCCAGATTTCAGCCTGTGAGTCGACTCATACATGTACATGGGTCGACTCATCAGGTTGAGTCGACTCATGCTTGTCATGAGTCGACTCAAGAACTCAAGCCCTGTTAGAAAAAAGTCTCTGATCAGTCGACTCATCAGTTATGAGTCAACTTATATGAGGTCATGAGTCGACTCATATGCAGTCATGAGTCGACTTATCGAGGTTTCCTGGGCAGACTTAGTTTCTGTTTGGAAGGAATCCTAGTTAGCTTTGGTTTTGGTTATTTACCAGATTGTCACCACATTGTAAACCCTATAAATAGGGACTGTTTAGGGTTCTAAAGAGGAGGTTAGAGGCCAAGATGTAGATCTAAAGGGTTTTTTGTCTAAGTGAGATCCTAATCAAAAGGATTAGGGTTTAGATTGTGAGGATCTATGAAATCTTAGATCAGAGGGAATCAGATAGATTCAAAGAGAGATTCTAATCAAGAGAGATTAGGGTTTAGAGAGAATTAAGAGTTTGTTCTCGATTCTAGTAAGATTGTGAGAGAGGGATTGTAATCTTTTCATACTCATAATCTAGAGAAGGTAATTTTCTTCACCATATATTGAATTGTTCTTGTGTTTCTGTCATCCTCTTCTCAACCCACCTTTGATAATTCTACGATCAAAGGTGCTCGTACGGCAACTCGTATCATTCTCATTCATGAAGGGAGATCTATATGAGAGCAAGGAGAAATTGATCCATGCGCTTCGCTCGTATGCCATTGCAAAAAATATCAAGTTTAGGCCAATAAAAAAATAACACAACAAGCAGTTTATTTTTTTACAAAGATGGTGAAGATGAAGATCTTGATGGACACTACGACGGGAATGCGAATTGTCTTTGGAAGCTTAATTCACGTTCGGGTGTAAGAGTAGGTGAGCATTTCAAAATCACGGCGTACAACAGAGTCCACACATGTAGCAATCCTTGATTGGAGATGAATAACAAGCATGCGTCCTCTTCTTTTATATATCGATTGATTTTACCGTATCTGAGGGAGGATCTTGTTCTACAGCCAAAAGTTATTCGTCTTTTAGTGCATAAAGCGATCAACTTGGATGTATCATACAATAAGTGTTGGAATACTAGGAGAAAGGCAATGATAAAAATATTTGGGGATTAGGACAAATCTTTGAGATCTTACCGTATTATCTTGAAGCACTCAAAAGAGAAAATCTTGGGACTGTATATGAAGTTTCATCAGACCCTTTTGATGGCGAAGATTGACGATTTACGGGTGTATTTTGGACATTTGGGCCTTGTATTGAGGGTTTCCAATATTGTCATCCTCTTCTTAGCATTGATGGAACCCACTTATACGGCAAGTACAAAGGCGTTTTGCTTGTTGCCACCGGAGTTGATGCGAATGGCGGTTTGTTTCCTTTGGCGTTTGCAGTGGTTGATATTGAAAACACAGAGAATTGGGCGTGGTTTTTTGCATGCATTAGGTATCATATCCCTAGTGTGGGGGCGCAGCCGATTACATTCATAGCTGATAGGATGAAAGGAATTCCAAGAGCACTCCAACGTCATTTTCCATCACCACATGCACATCATTATTGCTTGCGACATATTAGGGACAACTTCAAGAAGAAATATAGAAATGGTCAGGTTCAAGATCTTCTTTGGCAAGCCGACTGTGCAACAGAAAAATTAGTTTATGATCAAATACGAGAGAGGATTAAGTTTATCTCCCTAGCTGTACATGATTGGATTGAAACTAGTTTGGGACCACACAATGTTGATAAGTGGGCTTTATGTGAAGATGGCGGGAGACGGTTCTATATGATGACTACGAACGCTTCAGAGAGTTTCAATGGCGTGCTCAGGGGAGCACGCGATATGCTAATACATTTACTAGTTGCTAAAACATTCTACAGACTTAATAACTTCTTTCTACGATGTCGTGAACTTGGTGAAAATATCCGCTCGGAGCTCACACCGAAAAATGATGAAATGTTAGCGGCTCGGATTGTGCAAGCTCGATCCTTTCATGTCGTAAGATACAGTTTTAATGAATGGGAGGTCATTGAGGGAATATCACATAGAGAAAATCGCTCTTACAAAGTTAACATGTTAGTGGATCACTCGTGTACGTGCACTTCCAATGTACCGTAATTACAATGGATTCCTTGTTCACATGTTGTCGTGGCTTGTTCTGATCTACAAGGTGGTGCGAGGATTTTACATTATGAGTTTGTCGCGGCTTGGTATTCTACTTACAACTATTGACAAACATACAAAGAGTGTTTTCGTCCACCATATGATAGTCGATATTAGACACAAGATGGGCCACTGATATTACCTCCTTTGTGTAAAAGGTCGGCGGGGCGCCCTCGTTCCGTACGAATTAGAAATTGTATGGATGACGATCGTGATGGAGTTAGGAGGAGAAATAAGTGTAGTAGATGCGATCAATCAGGCCATAACAAAAATAATTGTCCAGTTAGGATTAGGAGTTGATGTTGTAATTTGCAGCGGTTTCGTTCTGTGTTTGTTTTCGTATGTCACTTGTGATTGTAATTTGTAGCGGTTTTGTGAGTTATTTGTTTTCGTATCTCATTTGTGATTGTAATTTGTATCATTTCGTACTATGTTATATAAATTTAATGTTTGGTTTCAAGTTATTGCTTTCTTCACGTTGCGCATTCGTTTGTTGTTTATATATAACTAGATGAGTATTTTAATAGAAAGATCTAACACATTGTACATTGTCTTCTAATATTATTCTTAGTTATATTCATTATGGATCCGGGACCGATATGCCCCGATGTTTTGACCCTCCAGGCGAGCCACGTTTCAGACCATATTGGCTCAGGATAGGTAAAACATCTTTTGTATATGCTAGTTAGCATTGGCACTAATTTTAATTTTTCGCATTATACTTAATCAATTCTTTTCCACACATGCAGCCTGTACCAGACATCACCATAATCGAGCATTCCCAAAGCTATTTAGCTTGGGTCATTGAGGATGCGAGAGTTCTAGCGCTGATCTCTCAGGCCGGTTTTCGGGAGTGTTCGACTGTTCGATATATCAGGTTTGATTGGCCGCTTATCACTGCACTGATTGAGAGGTGGAGGCTAGAGACCAACACCTTTCACATGTATATAGGGGAGTGCACCATCACTTTACAAGACGTGGCCGTCATACTTGGGCTCCGGATCGATGGGCCGACAGTTACGGGCACCGATGATCATAGTTGGCCGGAGGTATGTGCCCGACTTCTTGGACAGGTTCCTGACTTGAGGAGTGCTGCGATGAAGCTATCGTGGCTTCATCAGACATTTCAGGGTGACATACCAGAGGATGCCAGTATGTAGACGCTTCAGTTCCATGCTCGTGCTTACATATTGCACATAATAGGGTGCGTGCTTTTTCTTGATGCGAGCAAGACTCTTGTACATGCACGATGGCTGCCGTTGCTAGAGGATTTTGACTTATACAACGCACGGTCGTGGGGCAGTGTGGTGTTGGAATACTTGTATCGAGAACTGGGTAGAGTATCCCTGATGCAGAATAAAGAATTCAAGGGACAGATTTGGTCATGGGAGCGCATTTGGACGCCCTACTTTACTTGTGTATCGTGACCTACAAGGGCAGTTTCCTTTGGCGTACAGGTATAATTGTACACACAAATTTTATTCGTACTGAATTTGTACTTATATATTCTCTATTCTGCATATAGGTATAATGTGTGGTACGCTAAGTACCGATCAGCGACGCGCCATCGTGAGTTTTACCGAAATGAGCTTGATGACCTCCAACACGAACAGGTAAATATAAATCTCAAGTTGTTATGAATATTATAGTTTTGTTGTTGGTACTGATAAATGTTTTGTTTTATTTCAGTTCAAGTGGAGACCTTATACACCGCTGGAGCTCGATATGCATTCTCTTGCACCCATCTGCCGAGATAGTCCTGACTTGTGGAGAGCCAGAGTTTCATTGATTTGTTGGGAGATCATGGAGATGCATGTCCCTGATCATGTGCTACCACAGTTTACGCTCTCTCAGCATGTGCCAGATCCTATCGAGCAGATCGATCGTCGGCGGCGACCTACTTCGCATCATACCAACTGGGTCGTAGTCTGTACGGCCTACATAGACAGGTGGGCTCACATGTGGGATTTCATCCAGGATACGAGGCCCACAGCTGTTGACTATACCGTGTATATGGGTTGGTATTGGGGTATCACACGTAGATGGATCACACGTGACCCACAGCCATTAGTTGGACACATGCCATGGACACCGACAGACAGTTACATCTCTAATGGGATGAACGAGAGAGATTACGTAAGTTTCTAAGCTAAATTATAATATTTTTTTCTTGAGTTGATACTTAATAAATTGTTTACCTCACAGGTCCGTGCTTTTGATAACATTGAGGCTGATATTGATGCGATCGTGCCTGAGATTCAGGATCAGGTGGCGTTAGGACTCCTTAGCAGGATCAAGAAGACCATAACACATGTGTTTCATAAGACTCACATTGACGAGTTTGCAGGCCGTGAGGATAGGTCTCAATCATTTGGGCAGACATACTCTCGGCGTCGACGACCACGTGACGAATTATGGTTTTCTCGATCATTTGATTATCGAACTAAAAGTGATTTTCTCATTTATCAAGAGTGAATTATAGTTTTGTCCCTAACTATAGGAAGATTTGACCAAGCAGGAGTTTGAGGTGACCCTAACTGTAGGAAGGTTTGGTCACTCGATTTGAAAGTGAACCTCTCGTTCATGGAAGGAGTCGAGAGGAGATTTTGATTGTGGTCTTAACTGTAAGAAGGTTTGACCAAATAGACAGTGAGAGTGGGAGTACAAATTACAGCGGGAGTGTTTATTCGTACAAATCACTCGAAGAGAGTCCCTGGTGTTAAGTGACAAATACTTAACACGAAGGTGTTTGACAATTGTCAATGATCAGGAGACTAAAATTCTAAGTACTATGTCAGGACTTTAACAGTGGGAGGTTAGTATTTATCACTTTGTTTGTAGTGATCGGGTTATCCCTAAGAATATTATATGTAACATTCTTCCGAGAACTTCCCGTTATATGAATCATCCACCCCCCAGCTTTCTTTGCGAAATTAGATCTAACATTGTACTTAGTTGGATGACCGGGCTATCATTAAGAATACCAGACATGGCACTCTCTAGGAACTTCCGTGAAAGAAAAGAAACAGTTTAGACTCATATACCTATTGGAGTATGTAGGGAGCAGTTTAACCTCATATACCTGTTGGAGGATTGAGAAGCAATTTATACTCGTATACCATTCGGAGTGCCGGAAGGAGCAGTTTATACTTTTATACTTGTCAGAGTCTTCATTCGACTTAATTGAGCGTTATGACACCGGCTTCAACCAAGGTTTGAATGCTATTCTTTAGAGCGAAGCAAGCCTTAGTAGGATGAAGGATCCTCCTATGATACGCACAGTACTTCAGATCCGTAATATTGCCAGCTTCCTCCGGATCTGCGATAGGTGGTAACTTGATCTTGTTATTTTCAAGGAGGGACTCGAAAATGGCTGGAACGTCTTCATCCTTAAAGGAGTACTCCTTTTGGAGTCTCGGATCCGAAGTCTTTTGCTATCTTCGGGGCTGTTGTTATGACGTCTAATTAACATCAACAACTGCTGCAGGCGCCTTTCCCATACCACGGGAGACGAAGCTTGAGTTTGGAGGGCTAGCCGTCGGTTGGCTTCTCTCGGCTTTCTTCCTTCGGAGGAATCGCTCGGTCTGCTCTCCGCGTGCTTTCAACTCTTTTCAGGTGTTGGACGGTGCTACTCTCATAACTTCCAACACGTTCAAAGAGAGGTTGTTATGACAGGTTTGGAGGATAAAGTCCTCTGTGATCGGATCTCGGCAGTTCATCGCCTTATTCCGGAAGTGCTTGACGAAGTCGTCGATCGTCTCGTCGTATTCCTGTTTCTCATCGAAGAGTGTCATGATTGACACCTCGATGTCACCATTAAAAAAATGAGTGAGGAACAGGTCCTCTAGGTCATCCCAGCTGTTGATGCTTTTAGGTTTGAGATGGCGGTACCAATTGAAGGTAGCTTCGCGAAGGGTGTCGATGAATGACCGGACCATCAAGGATTCATTTCTAAAAATCACACCCAAGTGAGACTTGAAGTAGATTAGGTACTGAGTGAGGGAACCCTTTCTGTCAAATGGCGTGAAGTTGATCAGGTTGAATTTCGCCAGATACGGTATTGAATCCCACTCTCTTGGGTAAGGACACGGAATACCAGTTTTCTTCACCTCTCGAGTAGACATCAGAGCGTTGACTTTGCTCTCGAGGTCTTTTATCTTTTCATCCTCGCTCGTGTCCTTCCTTGGTCAATTTTGAGGAGGAATAATGGGGCCACCCCCAGTGTTGTCATTGTTGGAGGGACCACCCTCGACGTTGTTATTCTCAGTGGGGCCACTCCTAGCATTTTGGTCAACGGAAGGGTTATCTGCATCGAGGTGTTCATCCACATCTGAATCGCTAGCTGCTTGACTAACATTGTGGCGATGACTGGATTCACCTATCTGATTCGACAAGGCTCGGATCTATTGATCATGCTCTTCCCTCATTCGCAGCATAGCCATTTCCATTTTGAACTTAAAGTTCTCTTTTTGCTTAGCCAAGACATCCTCGATGATTTTGGCCATTTGCTCGGTGCTGACCATAAACGTCTCGTGGGATTGTCCTATGCTGGACACTGTATTGTCAAAAGCGATGGCAAAGTTCGCATCTGATGCTTCATCTTCTGAGGATAATCCGCTATTCATCCTCTGATAGTCCCTACGCCTAGTAGTCCCCCCGTGTAACCAAGTTATACGTTGGGATATGTCCAAAAAATGTCGGGGATTGAAGCTTCACATTGACTTCTCCTTATCGACCATATTGATGGTGACCTTTAGGAGTTCGTCATCTTGCGTAGCTGATCTTTTTCTATAGAATCGCCTTAGCTTGGACTTGGACGTTCTGGTAGAGATCCTTTCAAATATTGAGACCCTCTGTGGAATGATCTTGGGGAAGCTACACACTGATAATACTACCCTGATAAGTTTGGTACACTGACAATGAGAGTCCGCTTCCTGGGTACTTCTCTTTCGAGATTTATTTGTACCCCCAACCCGATAGTACAACTCATCGATGTTGCGGTCAGAGCAACCTATCGGCTGTTGGTTTGATTCGTCAGATAGAACGATGTTGTCTATTCGGTGCGTCTTCTTCTGAATAGGTAGCACTTTATTGGCTTTAGCAAAAGTCATATGTTTAGAATCACACCCGTGTGAGGATGAAATTTTAACGGGCTCCTGGTTTTGTACAGGCACCCCCACGCGGGTAGTTATGGGAATCAACTTGTTAGGAGGTCGCGTACGACCCCCAATATGGATGATTGTTTGGGGTTCCTTCAACGGTCCCAAGCGTTCCTTAACAGACGCTTTGCCTTGATCTTCGTGTAAAGGACCCAAGCGATCCTTCAACAGAATTCTAAATTTGGGGAGGTCTATGTCACCGTAGGGTTTCACCGAAGGTGTGGTGGCAAAAGGAGTGGGATCCAAAGTTGGCGAAGGCTGGGGAGCAACGTTGCTTGCTATTGCCTTAGGCGTTGATTTGGCCTTTGGCATCCAAATTTGTTTGGATCTCGGCGATCTCTTAACCGCCTCTTCCTTTTGAATTTCGTGTGCTTTTCGCACAAGGATCTGGGCATGCACAAGAAGTGTAGGATGCTTCTGAATGCGCTCCTCAAGAGTGGAATGGTTCCATTTGACACGAACTCATTCATTAGTAGGTGGTTGGGAGGAGGTTCCCGAAGCTTGCTGTGGAGATGGCTTGGTGCTTTCTGAACTCTAAATTTGCTTGGTAACGGAGTCCGTCCACCTGATCCAAAGCCTTGGTGAATTGGCGCGCGAGGCGTTGGCGTTTCCTTTGACGTGCTCTCCTTGATAGAGTTAGTGCACCTTCAGCAGTTAACTCCTTGATTGCGGAGGAGTTCAGATCTATAGATCTGGTCTCATTGAACGTCGGCGGATCGTTGTGAGGTACGGCTGTAGCAACGGTAGTGGGAAATTCGCCTTCTTGAGTCTTCAGATCTGAAGACCAGCGGATCTTTCGGGCGGATGAGACCTTCCTGTGCTTGCGAGGAGAGGCAGATCTAGAGGATGAGGAGGAGACGTACTCCTCGAACTTCTGTTGGTCGAACTCGTATTCGACCTCTTTAGCCACCAAGATCTTGATCGCTAGTTGCATCACGACAGCTTCGGCAGCGAAGCTGTTGGCTCTCACTATGGATGCCTTTTTGTTTTGAAGTTGTTTCGTTAAAATTTTTAAAAGATTTCAACATTATTATTTTTCTCTTTCAATGAGAATAAAAGTTAATCTCACAAAAATTTTCTATTTTTCAAATTTGTTAAATGATGTTAGAAACATCTGATGTGAATAACTATTTTTAAATTCTCATATTTTTTCTATAAATCTTCGATTTTGAGGGTTTTTTTGTTATTTTTTAAAACTTTAGGTTGCTTTATGAAAATTACAAACTATTTACGAGTCAGTATAGTATTATTGAGGGTTTGAAATTTTCATGGTTTTTCACGAATTTTTAATATTTAAGGTGTTGTTTATAATTTTTAAAAATTTTAGGATGCTTTATGAAAATTACAAACTACTTATGGGCCTTTTCTAATCAAATTGATTTATACTACCAATTAATGCCTTCAGTTCCTAGCAGGGTTCTCATTGCAGAGGCTATATTAGACACTTTAGGAACAAACACTTATTTACTTATAGTTTATGAGGTGTGTAGTTTTAAGCTTAACAATTTCGTAAAATAATTTTCTATTGTCATTTTGACACATTAATTAAGTTAAGAAGTGGATGCGAGTAGTAAATACGAAAAGCATTGATGAAGGAAAATAAGAAAAGAAAATTTGTCGTTGTTCATAAGCATTGACGCGTATTTATTACTTTAAAACCACATAATGTTGGATTGATTGAAATAGTTAAACAAAATAAATTTTCATAGCAAATAAATTATTAAAGTCCTAATCTTGATTTGAATAAAGGGTGCACAGACAACAATCAATCACTAACAAAATAAAAAAAAATTATTAATCTTTGAAGAACCTTTCTATTTACAGTAGGGGAATAATTTTAAGCAATGGATATAACAACAACAACAACAACAAAAAGAAAGTAGAAATTATTATAAAAAATTAAAAAAGAAAAATAATATAAGACAATAAAGAGACATACTTGTTGAAGAAGACTAAAGTACTATCGAAATTGTGTAGTTCTTGACTTATACATATATGTAAGCATGAGATGTTACATGTGAGAGGATAATAATTATAAATAGAGTTCTATTTGGATAAAATTATGTAATTTTCTTGATGTTTGAAATATTGTTTCTTTTAGTAATTCATTTGAAAATCAAAACCTACATGTGAAAAATTCACAACACATGTGCATGATTAATAAAACCACCGCACACAAGCTACTCCTACCAATTTAAAAGTTGGTCATTTGAAATTAATAATATTTGATGATAGGATAATTAAGATTATTTAATTTGTTGATGTGAGCAATTATATACATGTTGAAGAAGACACTAACAACAAAGAATAATCAAATACACAATATTACTAAAGAATAATTATAAAGATAAAAAAAGAACATACATGTTGAAGGAGACGAAGTTACCATGAAAATTGTATAATTTCTTGGTTTATATATAGACATGAGATGTTGCTGTGATAGGATAACAATTATAATTAGAGTTCTCTTTGTATAAAGGTTGCAAATTATATAATATTTTATTATAATAACAATAACACAATTCTTATCTAACAATTTCATACGCGTAAAGTTTATGCCTCATACGGATTAGGATTAGGGTATTTAAGTCAAACTGAATAATTAGGATAGTCTTTTAGTAGTTCATTTAAACTTTAAAGTTTGTGTCTTAGTTCAAACTTTAAAGAAAGAGAGGAGGCATAATTAGTATAGATATTTAATTCAAACTTTAAAGAAAGAGAGGAGGCAAAATGTGTACGGATTAGGATTAGGATAAGGATAAGGATATTTAGTTCAAACTGAATAATTAGGATAGTCTTTTAGTTTTTTATTTAAACTTTATTAAAATTGTCAGTAATGTAAGTAGTCCTTAGTCGTATTGAAGATTATCTCGCTTCTACAAATTAAATATCGTTATCAAGTAAAAAATTAGGTATCAAAGCTATGCCAAGTGTGAGCAGCGATTCAAGTGTGCGAGCAATTTATTTTCTTTTCTTATAATTAAATGCAATTTAAAATTTAGAATTTGATTAGGATTAGGATAGTTTAAACTTTAATTTATTTGATTAGGATTAGAATAAATCATTAAATATAATTTAAAAATTAGAAATTGATTAGTATTAGGATAGTTCAAACTCTATAAGGGCATTTTTATCTATCAAAAGATTTTTCTAAACTCGTGCTTTTAAAGAGAGTATGATATTCAAACTTTATTAGAAGTGTCAGTAACGTAAGTACTTAGTCATATTGAAGATTATCTCACTTCTGCAAATTAAATATCATTATCAAGTAAAAAATTAGATATCAAAGTTGTGTCAACTGTGAGCTGCGATTCAAGTGTGCGAGTGATTTATTTTCTTTTTTTATAATTAAATATAGTTTAAAAATTAGAATTTAATTAGGAATAGGATAGTTCAAATTTTAAAGTTATTTGATTAGGATTAGAATAAATCATTAAATACAATTTAAAAATTAGAATTTGATTAGTATTAGGATAGTTCAAACTTATAAGGGTATTTTTGTCTACAGAAAGAATTTTCCGAACTCGTGCTTTTAAAGGGAGTATGATACGATAAATTTCACAAAACCATCATGGACGGCTATAGGGGTTTTACATAAAACTACCAAAAACTACTTTTACTAGAGAACAATATCACCTAGTTTAAAATGTGTATAAATTTACAGTGCAGATGACATTGTTAGAAAGTCTAAAATGAAGTTAGGATAAATTAAAAGAATACACTACAACAAAATACAACATTGCCGACGAAACAAAAACGTCGGCAAAAGTTTAAAAAACATTGATAAAAATCTTTCCTAACGCAAAATGCAGCGTCGCTAATGCGTCGCCAAAAGTGCGTCAAGGAAAATATTTGGCGACGCAAATACACTGCGTCGCCAAAAGTACACTTTTGGCGACGCGTCATGCGTCAGGAAAAGTATATCTTTTAGCAACGCATAATATTTTGCGTCGGCAAAAGTGTACTTTTGACGACGCATGCAGCCTCGGCAAAAGCTATGCGTCGGCAAAAGTATAGCTTTTAGCGACGCAAAATTGTTCGTCGCTAAAAACTATACTTTTGGCGACGTAAGTTAGCGTCGGCAAAAGTGCAGCTTTTAGCGACGCAGAGTGAGGCGTCGCTAAAAGCTATACTTTTGGCGACGCTAACTTGCATCGCCAAAAGCTATACTTTTACCGACGCAAGATAGCATCGGCAAAAGTATAATTTTTGGCAATGCATATTATGCGTCGGTAAAAAGTATAATTTTTTCGACACTAATTTGCATCGCCAAAAGTAATATCTTTTCTGTCAACTACAAGCCTATACTGAACCTGAACATCCACAAAAAAATTACTCTCATTCACATCAACAAAGAAACCAAACATCAAATTATACTTCAAACAAGTTGCATATTATGATAAACAAAGAATTTGCTCCCATTGCAAATTAATTACATTCATTTCCATTTCCAAGTCAACACTCAAAGGCTTGTTTAAATATTCTAGCTTGACATATTCAGTGTTTTCTATCTCAGAGAATGACACATTATAAGATTTACATGAAACTAAACTAAGTTG
>BQKN01064826.1:637030-648599 GCA_022839385.1 Asparagus kiusianus
CCTTTGGGAATGTGTTGTATTGTTTTGAGCTTGTGTAGCTCATGACGTTGTAGGGTTTGTTGCTGTTATTTGGAGCTTGTGTAGTTTCTTACCTTTGGGTTTGTTGCTGTTTTGTTTTTGAGCTTGTGTAGCTAGCCGTTGCTATGTGGGAGCTTGTGTTTTTCCTTGCCTGTGGGTTTGTTGCTGTTTTGTTTTGAGCTTGTGTAGCTCATTACAGTTGATATTTGGCAATGATGATGATTAGCGTTTGCTGAGAATGCAATCTAACTTACATTGTTTATTATATTCAGATGAGGTAAAATATGATGAGATTGCAGCCTACATTGAATTGACAATGTCTAGGCGAGGTAATACCTCCTTAGAAGGCAATCTGTAATAAACATGTAAGTTATAGGTGGGGCAATCAATTTTGATAAGTTGATCTATTACTGAGCCATACAATATCAATTTGAATTTATACCCAATTCCAAAAATAGTTTTCATTACAACATCAATAGTTTTTGTAAATACAAGTACATGACATGCAGTTTATAAGAATTAAAATAATACAAAAAATTGCTAATAAAATTACTGAAATTTTCCAAGCTAGTAGTTGATTTTCGACAAGTCTCAATTATTTCTTCAGCCTCTTTGATTGCAAAATATATTTATCTCCATACCTATTTTCTTTGACATATTGGCTTCTTTGGTTGCTTATGTCTCCTCTTTCATTAGCTCATTTGAAAAAATTGCATTCTTTATTTGGGAATTTTGCACACCCCCAATAACACATTCCCTTATTTTTACCATTCTTGCATACTTTCATCGGTGTTCGGAGATTGCAGTCGTAATAAACTTCATAATTTTGGGAGCACTCTTCTGGTATCTGCAAATTGCAGACAATGGAAATTTATAAATTGCTGAGAAATGAGAATGCATAGATTAATTTGAGGCCTCAAGTTGAATTTATAGCCACAATGACCTTGAAACAAGCCGTTGCTATAATGTTATGTCTTTGAATTTTGATGTTGGTGGAACTAGCCGTTGCTAAAGTGATTTTGTGATGATTAGTGAGCTAGCTGTTGCTCTAAACGAATATGGCTTTGGGGGAAGCTATTAATGGGTTTGGGTTTGTTAAGTAAGGGTCATAAATGTTAATTTATATATAGAGATTAAACATAATTGAGTATCCCCTCATTATTACTCAACTAATCATAGGAACTTATATCAACACATTATAAAGATTTGAGTGACTAATATTAGAATATAAAGATTTGAGGGACTGTTGTCAAATTATTAAGTAATTAAACTTTGCTAGAGAGAAGAAATCAGATGTAGTCATGTACATCCTTGGTTATAGAGAACCTCTATAACTGGTTAATCACATCTTTTCACTCGGTGAACCCTATGAATGATATTTATTATATAATTTATATAAAAATTCTTCTAATTATGGTGCCCATTGAATAGTCTCATGTTTAATCATAATTAATTGTAAAGGCTCTTTAATGTTAAAAAAAGGTTCAAAGGGTAGGTTTTGTGATTTCAACCCCAAAAAAAATTCAATCCGAATACAAATCTGGATTTTGAGTGCAAATGAAAACCTAATTAGAAAGAGGGCCCACTTTTAAAGGCGAGACCAACTCCGACAATTTTGAAAATAGACCTTTATAAATATTTATTTATAATTTTCGATCGAGGCCTAACTTAATTAGCATTTTTAACGTAATTTCATAAATTATACCAAAATTGATGAATAAAACTTTATGAGATTGGCAATCCCGTGAAGTTTAAACATCACGTGAAGAAATTGCTAATTAAGTTAGGACTAGGTCAAAAAGTTATAAAAAAATTGTTTAAAAGGGTAAATCTAAAATATTTGGCCCCGGAACTAATAACTGAAAAATACCAGATATATACATATCAGAAGCACGAGATTAAAGCTAATCCTTTTCGTCTTCAACTCAGATTTCCAGAAACTTCTCAATCCCCCAAATCAAAAAAAATCAAAACAAAACCATATTAAAAATCTTCTCCCAATCCTCCTACTGGCTTCTAATTATTCCTTTCGGTGCAGTTTCCTAAGTTGGGTTCTCGAGATTCATGGCAGAGCTCTCTCTCATGGGCTCTGCTTCTTTCCGTCCTGGGATTTTCCATCAGTTTCAGACCCTGATTAGGCATCCACCCAAGGTCATAGAACAAACCCATGTCTTTTTTTGTTGCGATTTTACAGTTTTTGTATCTTGTTATGGCTTCGGGATTTTATTCTTTTGGTCCTTAATGTGTGTTATGAGGTTTGGTGGGTAAATTGTTCAATTTCCCCGAAAGGGGTAAGGAATTTGTTTAGATTCTGGTCGAGAATTTTGTGTGATGATGAGGGAATCTTAATGTTGTAATAGATGTCAGTGCCCAAATCCCAAATCCCAAATCCCAAATCCCAAATCGGAGATCTTGATGCTGTATTGAAACTGATAACATATGCGCTATCGATGGATACCCATACGCGCTTAAGTTGGAATGTTATGGTGTTTACAACTACGATGCATAGTGATCTTGGGTTCTTAGAATTTACTCATGTACCTACCTATATACCATCGTACTGAGATTACGTTTTCGAAAGGCAGACCGCTATTTTATGGGTATGATCAAGGTTTGAGCACTCATGGCTCAATTTTGTATCTGGCACTTCTCAGACGTTTCGGTATTGACACTTTTGATGATTGAGTTCATTTCATTCCCGCATTTAGAGAGCGTACAAATGTATGTATTTAAAATTTGGATATTTTTTAAGTTTTGGTATAAAATTTTCTTGTTCTTATGTGAGACGCCCCCAAGTTTGGGGGTTAAGTGGAATAAACAAAGTTGACCAGGGTTATGTGCAAAACCCCTGAAAGTTGAGGGGGTTATGCGCAAAACCCCTCAAAGATGAGGGGGCTTATGTGAAATTTACCCATGATATTTCCCCCTTGATCTCACGCTCATGATTTAAGGAGTAGTTCCCTTGAAATTTTTCTGTGCATTAGGTTTAGTGTGTATGAGCCAAACTGTTCTCCAAGTGAGCTAATTGCATCGTGCTTGTTTCTGACATCTGTTTACTCTATTTGGTATTGAGTTGTCCTATCAAGCTAATCAAAATGGCTTCCTTTTGTCTCTAGCTTGAGAGGAGCTGAAGTTGTATCTAACTAATGATATAGTTCTAAATTAGCTAGTACCAATGAAACATAAATGTAAACCAATCAATGCTTAAAACCCCATTATTAGGTAAGTTTCTATCAGAATGATGACCTTATAGAGTACCAATATTTGAAAAAGTATTTTTGAAACTCGCTTTGCAACTTTGTGAAGGGTAAACGCTTCGAAACTCGCTTTGCAACTTTGTGAAGGGTAAACGCTTCGAAACTCGCTTTGCAACTTTGTGAAGGGTAAACTTTTCGAAACTCAAGAGTGAAGCTATTTATCCCTTGAAGCTATTCGAATGTTCGAAACTCCCTTGAAGCTATTTTAAACATTTCTATCAAAGCTATTTAAAAACATTAATTTCTGATTTTAATAATATTTATAGGGTAAAGGAATACAAGGAATTACATATAGAGAAACTATTAGAATGTTCAAAGATACCCTTTAAAAGAATTAAGCTATTTCAATTGCAAATGAGAAAGTAACGGAAATAAATTTAAAATTCATAAAATATCCATAAATCACTTGAATTAGCATTAACATAAAGCATATCTATTAAAGAAGCACTGACTGAGTTGCGTTAAAAAATAATTTAACAACTTTATCTAATCAAAGAAGAATTCTCTACGGAAGATATAAAAAATTAGTAAGTATTCATAAATTTCATACTTTGTTCTTCAAATACTAAAAACATTAAATATTAATATTATAATTTAAGGCAAATTACTAATAAAATACAAGTATTTAGTTTAGATCTTTGTGAAAGATGAGAGGGATAAAGCAAAGTTAATATTATTGATATAATAGAAACTCTTATTGGATGCATATCAGAAGAATTCATTGTAGAAAAAAAAGAGGTAGTTTCTAATCTTATTTAAGTGATAAATTAGGAACACAAAGAATTTTATATATATGAAATTAACATTTATTTTCATTGAAATAAAAAAAATCAAAGTCTATATTTTAAGCAGTTTGTGTTGAACATCGGAAATGCATTTGACTTCTTTGTAAAGTTAAACAAGAAGATGAAAGATTAATAAGCCCAGGAAAGATAACAGCATAAAAAATATAATTCCAACTTGATATCACAATCGATGTAGATGATGAAGACACAAGAATTGTTCGTGAAAAAAAAAGGTGAAGAATGATTGATCTTAGCTAAAAAAAACAGAAGGAATTAAAGATAATATTTTCTAAATATATTATAGAATAGTTTAATTATTTTGAGTGAAATTAGGAATCTTTAGAATAAAATTTCATGAACTTTTTTAGTATTTTTATATGCTTATGTGGATACTTTTATCATATAAAAGTATAATAGAGTTAATATTAATCTTTAATTTATAATTTTTATGAAGTCTATCAATGATTAGGAACAAACTTCATATTTTCTTTTATATTGTTATAGCATACTTTGAGGCAATCATTTTATCTTATTAGTTTTAAATATTCACCTAACACTATTTTAATATATATTTTTGCAACATTATACTTTCTCAAGTAAAGCTTGGTTTCATATCGGTCGAAATAATATGAAAATTCAAATTAGCTTCAAATTATATTTGTTTTTTGTCAATTCAAAGATCAACATGAAAATTTAAATTGGGTGTAGCCCATGTAAACAAACATAAAAAAATCACGATATAAAAGTTTACAGACAAAAGTGAGCACAAACTATTAAAGTGAAACTGAGGAACAAATTTTACTTAGAAAATAAGCCAAAATTACTTAATCATGATATTTAAGCACGTGCATTGCATGTGTATAAAATCTAGTGTGTGTGTGTATATAAAATTTATTATACCATTATATATTATATGTTCATAATTTTTACAAATTTAAAATTAAAATACTTAAACTCTTGAAGCTTACGCCTCGCTTCATCAAAGGGTCTAGCGTTTTGCCTTGCGCTTCCTCTTTTCTAGGAATTGTAGATTACCTCAGTTTCCCTGTGCATCCCCCCCCCCCCGCAGGGCAAGAAAAAGAAAAGAAAGAAAAGCAAACACATGCTTTTCGGCAGGTTTCAATGCTTATTTAATTTTTAATCATTTTTAGTTAATATTGACTTTTTGTAATATTTAATATTTTGGAGCAATTTCTTATGACATGAAGCAATCCATACATACCAGTTTAGAAGGAAAAGAAAACCATGCTATGGTACTGGTCGTGTTATTTTATGTAGATAACCAAGTCACACTAAACTTGGACGAGGATATATTCCCCCTGGATCATATGAGGTTTGTTATGATGCTGGAAGGGTCCTTAAGGAAGACTTTTACATTTTATCTTTCAAATTATTTTGCACATTCTATTGAAGTCATTACAGTGACATAAATCTTAGTGTTTTCTCTTTTCATGTGCATGCTTCTTTGGGTTGATTACCCTTTCTTTTCCTTTTTTTTTTTTCAATTTCTGATTTCTGATTTATGATGTAGGAGTTTCAGGCATTTTCACCGGGTAATGGCAAAAGACAAAATATACTTAATTCTGGTTCCATCTGCATGGAAACGCCTCATTTTGAGGATTTATGGAAAATATCAAACCTATCACCAGATAATCATCTGCTGAGGAGAAAGCCAGTTATAAATAGATCAATGCTTACTGATATGCGAGGTTTGTTGCTTCACCATGCTAGATTAACTTACGTCAAATGATGTGCAGGAGGAAAATGTTGAATTTTTTGTTCATGGATGCATTTATCACCTTTAGAATAAATGATTTATGCTTTTATACAGTATCAAATAAATAATATTACCATACATTATGATTTCCTAAGGTAGAATGATCGAAAAGATTTACAATATTATCATCAAGGTTTGAATATGAGCCGCATCATATCAAATGGATTCGATCCGTCCAAAATCATTTGATGTTGTTGATGATACGATATTGGCTAATAACAACTAGTACAGTCTCATATTGATTAATAACATATTATAGAAAGCAGATATGAGGTTTGGAGTAAAAGAAATGATTTGGCAATTTATTTTTAGAGAAATCGATAGACATAAGGTTGTATTAAGACTCAAGTGTTATTTTTTATAAATAATTCCAATCCGAAATGCTGAAAACGTTGAAGCTCCTATACCTATACCAACTTAATAGGGTGACGCCCAGAAATCACAAAGGGGTAGATGAAGAAAAGAAAAAGAAATAAAAAATGAACAACTTTTTAAGTGTTAGAAATTTTATTTTAATATGAATTTTGTTGCACCTTTACGGGCCTTATCTAAAGGACAAATTATTTATTTAGGAATTTTGATTCAGGAATCTTTCTAGAATATAACCCTCAGTTTTTTTTTAAATTTTAATATGATCGTAATTCTTCCTGATTAAGGATTAGTTTCTTAATCAAGTTTTTGTAAGTCGATAGTGACTAGTTTTTGTTTAGTAAAGTTGTGAAGATGTTTATGAAAAATATATGATGATTTGTTTTGTTGTGTGATGTAATATTGAGCGTCAAACCCTAGATTTTGAAAGTATGAGACCTTAATTAGCGTGAAGTTGTTAATCCAGATCTTCATTAAGAATGATATTGATTGTGTACAATTTATATTATTTTTTAAAACAAATGTTGTAACCCTTTCTTAATTCGGAACTAGCATAACCTATCTCTCCATATCTTGCAGATTTACTCTAATGATTTGGATTTTTGTGAAAGTGATGTTATGCATTTGTTTTGCAAGCAGATGCATGTCCTGAATCGATGCTTTTCAGCTCAGGAGTTGCAGAGCAGTGCACTAGACATGAAAAGATCCAGAAGTTTCTCGCTTCCAGTTCAAATATAACAGATGGAAATTGCCTAAATAATTCCTTATTATATGAAATGGGATTTCAACCGGTTGCTATTGACATGGATGACGAATTTAGTCCCTGTAAAATTGAAACAGATGACTTGCAGAAGATCATACATCATCGGAAGCTTTACGTCCCTCAATCTGTTTTTTATTCTGTTGGGAACTTGTATGATACTTCATTCAGTACAGAGCACCCAAATGGTCATGTCTTGTTCACAGGCAACGCAGCAGAGATGAAGGATTTACTTTCAACTGTTACTGATGTGCCTAAGGGTTTGTCAAATGGAAGTAGAAAGGCGACGGTAGTTCCATACTTTACCAGGTATGATGAAAAGAATTGTTCATTCTGAATTAAAATTTTCCTCCTGTTATAATCCTTTCTGTCAACACCGATATCTTGGTTTTCATTAAAAATTGCTATATAATATATATATATTGGCCCGTGTTATAAGTTGTTTGATACCCTGCACTGTTGATATTTCTGTGCAATTCTGATGCAATGGTCATCCTTGATTGGGTTATTTGTCTCCCTCATTCTATCAGACTCTATTGTATAATTTACTAATCCCCTTTTATGTTAGTCTTCTGTGGTGCTGAAGTACATGCTTTTCTAATCAAGACATTATGCCAGCTGAATGCACTGAATGTGCTCTTATTAGATGGTTTGTACAGGAAGATAAAATATATTATTTAAAGAGTAGCATGATGATATTTTGATGCCTTAGTTTACTCTAGTCTGTGATGTTATCCATTAGGTTGTGAGGACAACTTTCCAAGGTCTTTTTCTTGTCGGATTACTAATGAGAGCATATCTTCTTTCCTCTTTGTTTAGCAGAATTTATCTAGAACTTCTTTGTAATCATTATATAACTATTAAACAGGCATTGTAATATCAAATATTTAACAAATACTTAATGGTGCTGAATGAAATATTAATATAAATGCAAAATGTACAATGAATTCTATATCTGGATGCAGGTATTAGATGAAAATCCTAGATCTAAATATGGATAATTACCTTGGCTTGGCTTCAAGTCATATGGGATTAATGTCATCATGTTATGTTGACACTCGGTCACGAAAGTTTGGTCAATTCTGTTTGGGGAACTTTGGTCTCCAATAAGCTGCCCAGTTTTCTAGGAAAGGAGTTAGATAAGGGAGTAACCAGTTTCAAATACCATACATCATCATAATTATAAGAGATGTTTTATGCTATCGCAATAAACTCTATAAACGCATCCAGTGTTCTCTTCCACTCAGTTGGTTCTGAAAACTGAGAGAGCCCTCTTATAAATTTTCCACGTGACATTTACTTTTGTTGGGGCTTGGTCTGCCTTCTTCTAACATCTGCATTTAACAAAGCTTAGTTCTCAAGTTGCACTTGAAATCTCAAAATTTAGACTAGCTAGTCTTATGAACAACAGTAATATTCAGCAATTTCAGTTCTGTAAGAAGCCTTTGATTGCTGGTTATTTTGTTGCCTGGAAGATAGAAGTAAAACATTGTTTTCTTTTACAATATTCTCCCTGTTCGACTATATTAAGGAGTCCCTAACTCTCTTACTGCTTATTAGATAAGATCGAGTTGTTATCTGGAAACAGTTACTATAATTGGGATTGTTCATTGGTAACTTATCTTGGTAGCTATTTTGTTTCTTTGATATTGGTTTGTTCTATCTTAACCATATTCCTATCAGGCCATCACTACTGTCACCTCTTTATAACTGGAGGCATTTATACTGTTAAGAGATTTTTGTCTAGGTTTTGCTTGCACCAGGGACATCAATTCTTATTTTCAAGTCTTTTGTGTAAGTGGAACCTAGAGAAACACTGCATCTTAGAAACCAATTTCTAGTTCCTCTGTTTATTTGCTTTTCTGCTTTTGCTTATTTCTAAGTTTATCTGCCCGTAAATTTATTGCTGTGCTATTTCAAAAAAAAAAAAAACTATTTTTGAGTAATATGATCTGCATGTGTGAACAGAAAACGTGGAGGACGTGCACGGTCTAACACTCAACCGCCTTCTTCGGTGTCTGAGACCCAAACAGTTGGTCCTTCAAAGAGGTATGCACTATTTCTTCATTACGAATGCTCTCAAATTCTTTCAATCTTATACAGAAAAGTTACTCTTAAGTACTATCTCATAAAAGTTTTACCAAAATGTTTTTTTTCAAACTTTCATCTCTCAGTTAAGAGTGCTAACTCGTTAGTGGAAGCATATAACTTTTTTTTTTCTTTTTTTTTCAAATACTCCTGCGTATTAAAAGTTCCTTAGCTCTCTATTTTGGAGCATTTTGGTTGTAAGATGGTTACATGAAAGCCTTAACATTTTCTGTAAGATAATGATGTTGGATTCTATTTATTAACAGTAACTAAGGCACCAAGACAAATCTAGTAGTTTAATTAAGCTTTCATGGAGTTATTTATTTTCATTCTTCTATGCATGTAAAGGGTAAGTCATTCTCCCTACATAATATTGTTCTTTGCTGAAGCACACTAGCATCATGAGATTTAGAGTACTATTGCTGTGTACGTGATCCCGAGCATATAAGAATTTGCAAAAGGGTCTTGGGCATCAGGTAGGAGTGAAATCAAAGAATGTATGAATCTTGTTATCTATGGAGAAATGGAAGGTGGATATGATTTGGGATTCCATTTCTTTCTCTCTGCTAGTGAGTGGATCATAGTATTTTCTGTCAGAAAAATATGCTATCGGGCATGTTTTAATTACCAAAGGACTGTTTATACTGATTGATAATGAAAATAGTTATTTATCTTGCTTTCATCTTGGAGTTGATGAACCACTAGCCTAATTAAGGTTAATATTGATATATGTGCTGCACACACTTTGTTTGATCTTCTGTATCCATTGTCTATACTTTTAACATTTGCAATCTTCTTTTGGTTTCAGCTCTGGCAAGAGCAAGTCACCCCCAAAAAAGGAAAAAAGCAAAACCCCAGAAGCCGAAAGGTTCACCAAGAACTACTTCTATGCCTGTGATTGTCTCTTTAATATTTATCTCGACAACAGTGCAAACAGAACTTCATTCCTCTCCTTGAAGGATTCAGGCCCCGAACTAGCTCAACTCTTATACCGATTCTCTGCTGGAATTGCTGGAACTGGCCTTGCTGTTCTGTTCACAGTTTCGTACAAAGCAATGAATGGAAACATGGCACCCCTGACTTCTTCGAAGCTGTTCAGTGTTGGTTTTGGGCTTGCTCTTCTTTGGCTATCCAGTGCTGTGACTCGGTTGAGAGATATTATTTACAACATCAGTAGGAGATCAGCCAGAGGTAAAAAGCCTAATGAGGAGATGGTGCTTGTGGAGAACATTAGGACGAGCTTGAATGAGATTTTCTTCAGATTTATGGTGGTAATCGCTGTTGGAATATTGACCTTTTGATAGATTAAGTGATATAGATGTCTGACAAGGTAGATAGATTCCCAGTTTGGTTTTTTTTTTGGTAAATTGAGCATCAACTGTGTACATACCGAGAGGATTTGATAGTTTTGATGGTTTGTTCTCAATGTATATATAGGTTCATAAGGTAATCTCAAGAATGAAACATTGATTACATGTTTTGTGCTTTTGGTCAGTGCGCCGCATTTTTCATAGGCGAAGCAAGCTTTTCGGCATGTTTGATTGTTTGCCATGTTATTTTTTTATCCATGCTTCTTTGTCATAGAAGTAGAGCATTTTGGATTCTTATTTCAAAGTGTTCTACAAAGGCTTGACAGAACAATTAATCCCTCATTTACTACCATAGGAATCAGCTAGAAGTGAGGTGCATTTGGGTATCAATCTGAAATGCTCAACTCATGGCAATATATGTTAGAATGTTGGGTTAATTCCTGATGGATCCCCTGTTGTTCTATTTGTGCGAAAGTACTCGCTAAATGCCCCGAGTGATTTTTTTTAACACTCTTAAAAGAGTCGAGAAAGTTTTGAGCAGGCAGATGAAATTAGAACTCTTTGTGGTTATAGTGGTGAGGATAGCCTCCTAATGCTAATGTTTTTCAATTTTTAATGAATCACTTGGGCAAATTGTGTTATAAAAGATGAAATTAACTCTTAGTATCAACGCAGGCTCGGAATTTGATGCAATGACAGAAGGGTCTAGAAACAAGGGAGAAAAGGATTGGGAAAATGTGTGGAACTTTAGTTTGTGAAGATCCATGGGTTTTATTGTGGGAGACGGCTGGCCTTTGGTGATGTTTAAAGCAAGAGATCAGAAGAAAGGAACAGCAAATTAACTGGCAGAAAATGGCGGCTTAACTTTGCTTTACGAGACCTGTGTTTGGATTTGGTCAAGAGTGTCAAAGGAGAACATAGACTGGGTTTGTTTCTTGCAGTCGGTCCAAAGATTAAATGAGAATCTTGTAGTTTTGGATAAAAGGAAAGTGTGCTTATTGGTCCACCGTCATCATCGGAGTTTTGGAGTGAAAAACGTATATGTATTGGATAAATTTTGAAAACCATCCGATTTATAAAAAAAATTCGCAAAAAACGATCTCTTCTAAAAATAATTGTCAAAACCGACCTAATTTTAGCCGTCGGGCTGAAACTGGATCGGTTTTGACGAAAAAACTATGAAACGCCCCGTGAAGTTTAGCAGC
>BQKN01064826.1:648609-721938 GCA_022839385.1 Asparagus kiusianus
TCCCGACCCAGTTTCAGCCCGACGGCTAAAACTAGGTCGGTTTTGACAATTATTTTTAGAAGAGGTCGTTTTTTGTGAATTTTTTTTGTAAATTGGATGATTTTCAAAATTTCTCCTATATGTATTATATATCAACCCTCGTGTAACTTTTTAGTTTATAAACTTGCAGCCTTTAAAACCCAACACGGGTGACCTAAACAGTTGGGAAGTTCTAATATGACTCCCACGATCTTGAATCTTGGATCAGTTCCAGAATAGATTATCAGAAAAAAAGAGCCTTGAATCCTCATTGTATATCTAAGTTATAACTGAGATTAGAGTGTTATAATTTTACAGTCTAACTTACTCCAGTATAAATATGGACAAATTTTCGAAACAGTCCTATTTGGACTTTTATTTGCAAAAAACGACCGGTTTCTCAGTTAATTAGAAAAACCGACCTGGTTTCAACCCTGTCGCTGAAACCAGGTCGGTTTCTGAAATTTTTTTACGAAACTTCACGCGAGTTGAACTCCCGTGAAGTTTAACATATTTTTAAACTTCACGGGAGTTGAACTCCCGTGAAGTTTAATTTCTTCAAAAATCTTCACGGGAGTTCAACTCCCGTGAAGATTTACGTAAACAACAGACTTCACGGGAGTTCAACTCCCGTGAAGTCTGTATTACGATTAAAAACTCCACGGGAGTTCAACTCCCGTAGAGTTCCAGGCCAAATTTCCCAGAGAATCGCTCTCTGGGAAATTTAGACTGCAACTCCACGGGAGTTGAACTCCCGTGAAGCTGCAGGTTTTACACAACATGCACAAGCTACTGTGTTGTGCATGTTTTATATACATCTACCTATTTAACTCATATATACAACTATTTACCTGTTAACAACAATTACTACAATATATATATGATTTAAACACGCACGAATCAAACAATACTCAAAAGAGTACATATCGAGCTATAATTAATCCACAAAAGTATAGTATTTGAAAATTCATACAAGTTACAAATTTTAACAAAATAAGTTCAAATACAACCCAATATAGCTCCTCTCCTTCATCTCCCTCTCTCCCCCCTCCCCCTCGCTCTTCCCCGGCCCTTACGTTCCTGCTGATGAGCCTCGACTATCTGAGTATCTGGCTGTGTATGAGGCTGAGAAGTGCTAGCTCCATCAGCATGCGAAGTGCTGGCTCCATCGACATGCGAAGTGCCGGCGTCATCATCACGTGGCCGTCGGTGCCGAGTGTACGCCTGCCCAAATGATCGAGACCTGTCCTCACGGCCTGCAAACTCGTCGACGTGAGTCTTATGAAACACCTGCGCTATGGTCTTCTTGATCCTGCTGAGGAGTCCTAACGCCACCTGATCCTGAATCTCAGGCATGTGCGCATCAATATCAGCCTCAATGCTATCAAAAGCACAGACCTGTGAGGTAAACAATTTATTAAGTACCAACTCAATAAAAAATGTTATAATTTAGCTTAGAAACTTACGTAATCTCTCTTGTTCATCCCACTAGGGATGTAACTGTCTGTCGTGGGCGTGGCATGTGTCCATCTGATGGCTGTGGGTCACGCGTGATCCATCTACGTGTGATACCCTAATATCAACACATATACGCGGTATAGTCAACAGCTATGGGCCTCGTATCCTGGATGAAATCCCACCTGTGATCCCACCTGTCTATGTAGGCCGCACGAACTACGGTCCAGTCAGTATGGTGCGAAGTAGGTCGCCGCCGACGATCGATCTGCTCGACAGGATCTGGCACATGCTGAGAGAGCGTAAACTGTCGTAGCACACGGTCAAGGACATGCATCTCCACGATCTCCTAACAAATAAATGGAACTCTGGCTCTCCACAAGTCAGGAGTATCTCGACAGATGGGTGTAAGAGAATGCATATCGAGCTCCGGTAGTGTATAGGGTCTCCACTTGAACTGAAATAAAATAAAACATTTATCAGTATCAACAACAAAACTATAATATTCATAACGACTTGAGATTTATATTTACCTGTTCGTGTTGGAGGCCATCAAGCTCATTTCGGTAAAACTCACGATGGTGCGTCGCTGATCGGTACTTAGCGTACCGCACGTTATACCTATATGCAGAATGTTTTCGTCAAAAGTTGTTTTCGCTGTGGAATTCATTATATCTTCGGTCGATTACAACAAATTCAAAAGAGGTAGCCTTTTTATAAGACTCCTTTTACACAACAAAAATGAAGATTACAACTTTTTAGAAACAAACGCAGGATCGTTGTTTGGATCGCTGCTTGCGTAGGATCTTTACCTGTGCCGGGAGCGCTTTAGCTCGTGGACCGCCGAATCACAGATCCTGGTTGAATCGTGAAGGCTTTAATGATTCTTCCTTCGTTTATCGAAGTGAGAATTTGAAACGATATCTTATCGAAGTAAGATAGTCGTTCTTCTTGAAATCAAGTCAAAGCTTGAATGTCAAGGAATGGCTCTGAATTGAAGAACTCTGCTCTGTCTGCTCAGAAATGTGCTCTGGTCAGCCTCTGGATCTAACCTTTTCAAAAAAATCGATTACAGGGGGTATTTATAGCCCTGGGGAAAACTGTCTTACGAGACAGTGTTTGTTGTCTCGCTGGTCGAGACAGTGTTTGCTGTCTCGCCCAGCGAGACAGTAAATTTGCTGTCTCGCCCTGCGAGACAGTAAAACACTATCTCGGGACTCTTTAACTGCCTGACAGTTTCTTGTAACTGCCTCCCCACGTTTTGAAACTCTGTTATTTTGGCAGTTGTCAACGTGATTCTCGCCCACGACGTTTCCCACGTTCCTGAACAGTTAGTGGCCACGCGTCGGCGGTTATTTTGGCAGTTTTGATCCTCTGAGAGTTGTCTCGCGTGCGAGACAGTAAATTCTGTCTCGCACGGCGAGACAGTGAAGACTGTCTCGCGTGAGCGAGACAGTGAAGACTGTCTCGTCCAGCGAGACAGTAAAGACTGTCTCGCACGGCGAGACAGTAAAGACTGTCTCGCATGTGAGACAGTCTATACTTGTGTTCTTTTTTGACATTTTGGATGACTTTCTTTTGAGCTGTGTTTGGATATCTTTCAGTATTTTTTGACGCCTACAGATACCCCCTCCAAAGTATTCCAGACTCACTCTTTTATAGGGGAGTTCTGGGATACTTTGGATAAGATAGGTCTTACTTACGATCCTTTCAATGTTTGGTTGAGTAGATCGTGTAGAAGAACCCGTAGATGGTTTCAACTCTTGACCTCTTTGTCTCTCAATCTATTCAGTGCTTTGTAGAATAGTTAAGATTCTTCCGGCATAGCGTTTATCGCTTGACCGTTGTCGAGATCTTGAATCGAAGCTGGAATTTGTAATTGTGAACTCAGCTTTTGGGAGGTAGTCAGGTTATTCTTAAGAATATTTTAAGTGATATTCTCCAGAAACTTCCTGTTGAGGGTAGGGAAACAGTTTAGACTCGTGTACCTATTAGAGTATTCTGGTCTCTTTTTTGTTGGTAGAGATGAACCCGAAATCGGAGAGGAATAATTTTATATTCTATCTCCTGGTCTCTTGTTTGTTGGTAGAGATGAACCCAAAATCGGAGAGGAAGAATTTTATATTCTATCTCCTGGTCTCTTGTTTGTTGGTAGAGATAAACCCAAAATCGGAGAGGAAGAATTTTATATTCTATCTCCTGGTCTCTTGTTTGTTGGTAGAGATAAACCCAGAATCGAAGAGGAAGAATTTTATATTCTATCTCCTGGTGCAAAGAAAACTCGAAGTGGGATCTCCACTTAGAGAATCTGGATTGGTTTGAATAATCCTAACTGTCATAAGGTTTGATTATCCAATTCAAAAGTTGACCTTTCATTCGCAAAATGAATCGAAAGGAGATTTGGTTGTGGTCCTAACTGTAGTAAGGTTTGACCAAGTGGGGGTTGAGATGATCCTAACTGTTTAAAGGTTTGATCATTCAATTTGTGGACCTCTCGTTCATGAAAGGAATCGAGAGGGGATTTTGGCTTTGGTCCTAACTGTTTAAAGGTTTGACCAAATGGGTGTTTGATACGATCCTAACTGTTTAAAGGTTTGATCGCTCAATTTGTGGACCTCTCGTTCATGGAAGGAATCGAGAGGGGATTTTGGCTTTGGTCCTAACTGTTTAAAGGTTTGACCAAATGGGGGTTTGATACGATCCTAACTGTCATAAGGTTTGATCGTTCAATTTGTGGACCTCTCGTTCATGGAAAGAATCGAGAGGGGATTTTGGCTTTGGTCCTAACTGTTTAAAGGTTTGACCAAAGGAGAAGTGGGAGTGGGAGTACTCAATCAAATCACAGTGGGGGTGCTGACCCGTACTAATCACTCGGTGGATTTTTCGGTGTCAAGTGATAAAGACTTAACACGAAGGGGTTTGACAATTCGTCAAGGATTGACCGATCAAAATTCTAAGCATTATATCCGGACTCTAACCATGAAAGTGTTGAGTGCATGAATATAACAGAAGTTTGAATGGATTAAACGAGAAAGAATTTTGGTGGCCCCAACTTCAATTAATTTGATCGGTGGGGGTGATACTGTGGTGGGAGACTGTGAGTTGTCAAACACCAATGAGAGTTTTGTGAGGGAAGATTGATCTAATGAAGTGATCGAATCTCATCTCAGCAAAAGAATGTTCGGAAATCATAATAGAAGTTTAGTGTTTATCATTTTGTTCATAATAATCGGGTTATCCCTAAGAATATTATGTTTAACATTCTTCCGGGAACTTCCCGTTATATGAATTATCGACCCTCAGCTTTCTTTGCAAAACTAGGTATAACGAGGAATACGTCATCCTCAGTCGCATGTTTGGGTTATCCTTAAGACTATAAGACTCTCTAGGAACTTCCCATTACATAAATCATCCACCCCTAGCCTCCTTTGTGAGACTGGGTTTAACATTGTATTTAGTTGGATGACCGAGAAACAGTTTATACTCGTATACTCTTTGGAGTGCATGGAGAAGCAGTTTATACTCGTATACTCTTCGGAGTTTGGGGGAACAGTTTATACTCATGTACCCAATGGAGTATATGTCGTCTTTATTTGGCTTGTTTTGCCGTTATGACGCCGGAGTCAATTAAGGCTTGGATCTTGTTCTTGAGTCCAAAGCAGAACTCGGTGGGATGAAGGACTCTTCTGTGGTACGCACAGTAGTTTGGATCCGTAACCCTCTTAGCTCCCTCCTGATCTTTAATAGGTGGCAGCTCAATCTTGCCGTTGGCAAGGAGGTACTTTAAAATGGCTGGAGCTTCATCATCTTTGAAAGAATACTCCTTTTGGAACCTCGTGTCGAGAGTCGCATTCCCAGCGATTGCAGACATCGTCGGTTGGCTTCTCTCAGCTTTCTTCCTTTTAAGAAAATGTTCAGCTTGTTCACCGCGCATTTTTAAATCCTTCCAGGTTTTGGATGGTACGACTCCTAGGGCTTCTAGGACATCGATGGAGAGATTATTATGGCATGTTTGCAGGATGAATTCCTCTGTGACAGGATCTCTGCAATTCATTGCCTTGTTACGGAAGCGCTTGACGAAATTGTCGACTGACTCTTCGTCTTTTTGCTTCTCCTCCAGAAGTGTTCCGATTGACACTTCGGTGTCATCATCGAAGAAATTGCTGAGGAACAAACTTTCTATGTCATCCCAGCATTTGATACTCCCTGGCTTGAGACGTCGATACCAATCGAAGGCGGGCCCACGAAGGGTGCCAACGAATGACCGGACCATTAAAGCCTCGTTTCCAGAGATTATGCCCAAATGAGACTTGAAATAAATCAAGTGCTGAACAGGTGAGCCCTTTCCGTCGAACGATGTGAAGTTAATCAGATGGAATTTTGTCGGGTATGAAATTGAATCCCATTCTCTTGGATAGGGACACGGAATACCCGTCTTCTTTACTTCCTGAGCGGACATCAAGGCATTGACTTTGTTTTCAAGCTCTTTCATTTTCCCGTCATCGTCTATGTCTTCATTCGAAGGATGTTGAGAAAAATGAGTTGGACCACCCCCTGTAAGAGGTGCTATTGAACTACCCCCAATATCGTTGTTGAGAGGATCCGTTAAACCACCCCCAGTGTTATTGTTATTGGGAGGTGTATCAGCCATAATGACTTCATCCACTTCTGGATCACTGTCATCTACAACATTCTGAATGTGGTGGCTGGATTCAGCTCGTTGGCTGGACTCAGGAGGTTGAGGCCGTTGAGCTAACAGTTCTTTCATTTGTTGGATAGCCAACTCCATCTCTGTCTTCATTTCAGCTCTAATTTTTTCGCGCTGTTTGGCTAGAGCTTCCTAAAGTATTTGAGCGAACTGATCAGAAGTGATTGTGAACACTTCTTTGGTTTGCCCTGCGCTAGATGTTGTATCATCAGAGGCAACTGCGGAACAAGTGTCCGATAGTTCATCCTCCGAAGATAACTCTTCGTGCATTTTCTTATAATTTCGATGTCGGTTGGCCCTTCGTTGTAGCCGTGACATTTTTTGAGAGAGACCCTGTTCAACTCTCCCTCCTGGAGAGAAATCAGGATCTGTGTTAATTGGATGATGCTTCCCTTTATCAGTCATGTTGATAGTGACCTTGGGGAATTCATTCTCTCGAACAGCAAACTTCTTGCGGAAACATCGCGGCTTGGATTTTGACCTTTCTGCACAAAGCCTCTGGAACACTGAGATTCTTTGCGAGACGGCTTCTCGTTCGGCATAGTCACATTCCGACCATGCTGTTCTAATGAATCGCGCACAATAACAGTGAGAATTTATTTCCCGAATAATTCTCTTTCGAGTTTTGTTCATACCCTCAGTTTGATAGTACGATTCATCGGTATGATTGCCGGAAAACCCTATTGTCTGTTGGTATGAACCCCCAGGTATAACGATGTCTTTTGATAAACATGTCTCCTTCTGAGGGTGTAAAACCTTGTTGGTATTCTCGGGATAACTTATTACTATCATTGAGCGATCCAAGGTTATGTCAGGAGTCACACGTTTAGAACCACCCCCTTGTGGGTATGGAATCTTCACGGGCTCCGAATGCTGGTTTTGTACAACTCCAGACTTTGGGATCCAAACTTTGTAGAGTTTCGGTGGTTCCTTGGTCACCGTTTCTTTCTTCCCTTTAATCCTTTGTTGTAAGAGAGCACGGGCATGAGCAGCCTTTGCACGAAGCTTTTGTATACGTTCTTTGAGAGTTGAACGAACCCTTTTGACAAGAGTCCATTCATCCGTCGTTAGTTTAACAGAGACATGAGTAATTGCTTGTTGAGACAACTGAACCACTCGATGCCTCCTCGACTCTAGGTCCGCGTGATAACGAACCCCGTCGGTTTGTTCCAAGGCCTTAGCCATTTGGCGAGCGCGGCGTTGACGCTGTCTCTGACGAGCTCTTTTTGTCAGTGCCGGCGAACTTCGATCGAATGATTCCTCAATTGAGGAGAAATCACCGTGAGCAGAGCTTCCGGCTTTGAGGGTCGCCGGGATAATGTTGCGAGGGGAGGCCTCGATAACAATTGGGTGAGAGTCTTCACTTTTAACCTTCTTTGGTGTGTGAGCCTTCTTCAATGATGAGATCCTCTTGTACTTGCGAGACAATGAAGATCTTGAAGAGGATGATGAGAGATATTCCTCAAACTTGATTTGGTCGAACTCGTACTCGACCGTAGATTCAACTGGAATCTTGATCGGTTGTGACACGACGGTCTCGGCAGCGAGACCGTTGGCTCCCACTATGGTCGCCAGTTTGTTTTCGTCAAAAGTTACTTTCGCTGTGGAATTCATTATATCTTCGGTCGATTACAACAAATTCAAAAGAGATAGCCTTTTTATAAGACTCCTTTTACACAACAAAAATGAAGATTACAACTTTTTAGAAACAAACGCAGGATCGTTGTTTGGATCGCTGCTTGCGTGGGATCTTTACCTGTGCCGGGAGCGCTTTAGCTCGTGGACCGCCGAATCACAGATCCTGGTTGAATCGTGAAGGCTTTAATGATTCTTCCTTCGTTTATCGAAGTGAGAATTTGAAACGATATCTTATCGAAGTAAGATAGTCGTTCTTCTTGAAATCAAGTCAAAGCTTGAATGTCAAGGAATGGCTCTGAATTGAAGAACTCTGCTCTGTCTGCTCAGAAATGTGCTCTGGTCAGCCTCTGGATCTAACCTTTTCAAAAAAATCGATTACAGGGGGTATTTATAGCCCTGGGGAAAACTGTCTTCTGAGACAGTGTTTGCTGTCTCGCTGGTCGAGACAGTGTTTGCTGTCTCGCCCAGCGAGACAGTAAATTTGCTGTCTCACCCTGCGAGACAGTAAAACACTATCTCGGGACTCTTCAACTACCTGACAGTTTCTTGTAACTGCCTCCCCACGTTTTGAAACTCTATTATTTTGGCAGTTGTCAACGTGATTCTCGCCCACAACGTTTCCCACATTCCTGAACAGTTAGTGGCCACGCGTCGGCGGTTATTTTGGCAGTTTTGATCCTCTGAGAGCTGTCTCGCGTGCGAGACAGTAAATTCTGTCTCGCACGGCGAGACAATGAAGACTGTCTCACGTGAGCGAGACAGTGAAGACTGTCTCGCATGGGCGAGACAGTAAAAGTCTGTCTCGCCCAGCGAGACAGTAAAGACTGTCTCGCATGTGAGACAGTCTATACTTGTGTTCTTTTTTGATATTTTGGATGACTTTCTTTTAAGCTGTGTTTGGATATCTTTCAGCATTTTTTGACGCCTACACAGAAGAGAGAATATATAAGTATAAATTTAGTACGAATAAAATTTGTGTGTACAATTATATCTGTACGCCAAAGGAAACTGCCCCTGTAGGTCACGATGCACAAGTAAAGTAGGGCGTCCAATATGAATGCGCTCCCATGACCAAATCTGTATCAATGTGCAGCATCCCTTAAATTCTTTATTCTACATCAGGGATACTCTACCCAGTTCTCGATACAAGTATGGCAACACCGTACTGCCTCACGATAGTGCGCCGCATACGTCAAAATCCTCCAGCAACGACAACCATTGTGTATGTACAAGAGTCTTGCTCGCATCAGGAAAAAGAACGCACCCTATCATGTGCAATATGTACGCACGAGCATGAAACTGAAGCGTCTCCATACTGGCATACTCTGGTATGTCGCCCTGAAATATCTGACGAAGCCACGATAGCTTCATCGCACCACTCCTCAAGTCGGGAACTTGGCCAAGAAGCCTAGCACATACCTCACCAACTATGATCATCGGTGTCCGTAACTTCCGACCCATCGATCCGGAGCCCAAGTATGACGGTTACGTCCTGTAAGGTGATGGTGCACTCCCCTTCATAAACGGGCATAATATTTTCGAGGTAGTTAATCTTCCCATCATACGAACACAAAATTACGATTCGATCGTTCATCATTACCTCTGAAGAGTAAAACATTCAAGATCAATATTACATGAAAAGACTTTAAAAATTGATTGTTACTTACCATTAAATCTTATATCAATTTTAGAGAACCATAATTTTACCCAAATTCATATATCGATGTCATACAAATGTAGTTCCGTTAATTTTTACATTTTTTATAATTTCACCTCCAAATCAACAACATTATTTAATTTTTCTGAGCAAATTTCATAAATTATTCACAATGAAATTCTAAAATCTACATTCCGTCATACATATGTAGTAACTCTAATTTTTACATTTTTTATAAATTCACCTCCAAATCCACAAAATTATTTAATTTTTTTGAGCAAATTTCATAAATTATTCACAATAAATTCTAAAATCTAATTGATGTCATACATATTTAAGTTTTCTTCATAAAATTCATAAATAATTCACAATGACATTCTAAAATCTAATTGATGTCATACACATGTAATAACACTAATTTTTACATTATTGATAATTTTCCCTCTAAATCGACAAATTTATTTAAGTTTTATTCACAAAATTCATAAATAATTCACAATGAAATTCTAAAATTTAGTTTTATAATCACCATAAAATAGTGAGAAAATACAAGAAATTAAGAGAACAAATTTTTTTCGAGGATTTTACCTTCAAACTGTCGAACTCCGGCGACAATGGCGGTTACGACGATCGGAAATGGAGGGAGGCGGTGGGAAATGGGGGGAGGCGGTCAAAAATGGCCTGAGCGGTCGGAAATGACCTAGGGCAGTGGCGGTTGGGACGAGGGAGAGAGGGCTAGGGTTTGGGGCGGCGGCGTCAGAAATGAGATCGGGGAGGATACGCGCGCGGTTATATATGGAGGCCGAAACTCCACGAGAGTTCAACTCCCGTGGAGTTTTTAATCGTAATACAGACTTCACGGGAGTTGAACTCCCGTGAAGTCTGTTGTTTACGAAAATCTTCACCGGAGTTGAACTCACGTGAAGTTTCGTAAAAAAAATTTCAGAAACTGATCTGGTTTCAGCGACAGGGCTGAAACCAGGTCGGTTTTTCTAATTAACTAAGAAATCGATCGTTTTTTTGCAAATAAAAGTCCAAATAGGACCGTTTTGGAAATTTGTCCGTATAAATATTGGATGCTCTTTTAATTCCTTAAAACCTAAACTATTTTCACGGCAAAATGTGTGCCCGATAGAGTTGTCTTGTACCGTTTTAGGATAAAATACTTCCAGCCTGTACTGGGGATTAAAAGTTGTAATTTGATTCTGATCTTCTCTAATTAGGTGGTAATTGAAAAGAGTCCAATTCCTCTAATCCCCTTCATTTAACTCTAATTCAAAGGACAAGATAATGCCACGTAGGATTACCCTAATTAAGTTAGCAGTTTTGTAACTACCATGGGGAATTTGGTAGATATTATTTAATTTTTTGACAAAATCAAAATATTTTTACCAACAACCCTCCAATTAACCTCTCCAATAAAATGTCAACTAAACAACATCCTGTCAAATTTATTTTAAAATGTCAACTAAACAACATCCTGTCAAATTTATTTTATGTGAAGCCCATAACAATCTTATATTTCTATCTAGATGATTATTAGTAAATAATTATATGCATTGCACCCATCAACGCGTTGCTTCCTGCTGTGTGCGTGCGTTTACAAAAACTAAGGAAAGAAGAAGAAAAAAAGTGTTATTGTATACACATTTACAAAAAATGTTGACACATAACTTAGGAATTATAAATAAATACAAAGAAATTATAAATAAAATAAATTTGATAGGGAGTTGTCTAGTTGACATTTAAGTGGAGAGCTTAATTGGAGATTTGTTTGTAGAAATATTTAATATTATAAAAAATTAAATAATATCTATCAAATCCACCACGATAGTTTTCAAAACCCTGATTTAATTAGGATAATCCTATGTGATATTATCTTATCTTTGAAAGTAGAGATAAATGATGGAGATTAGAGGAATTAAGCCCTCTCCAATTGCCAGCTAATTGCAAAGGATTCGAATCATACTGTCACACAACATAAAAGACAAGATAGAATTTGAAATTAATAATTGGAGTGGGTTAGGGACTTACCTAATTAATCAGGTATGATCCCATTTAACAAAATCAAACTACTTTTCGAAGTATAATGTAATACTTCGGTAAAACTTCACTCAGGGTGTCTATATGCAAAACTAAGATTACAAAGATAATAAGTTGAAAACCACCATACTGTAGAAAATGGCGAAGGATTTGAGAAAATCATGCAAAAACACGAGCACAGGAAATCCCTCGTGTCGGTTGACCGACGGCATAGGCCCGGTCGACCGACAGATTGTTAAATTACAGGATTTGAAACCCGTCTCTGGTCGGTCGACTGAATGGTACGGCCGATCGACCGAAATCGTGCACATTACATGGTTCAGAATTCGGGTCTCTGGCCAGTCGATTGACCCGACATGTCCGGTCGACCGAAAAGCGGATACGGGCATGTTTTGTTTTCCTGGTTGGTTTTGGATTGGGTGTTTGATATAAATACAAACACGTTTTTTAGGGTTTCTTAAGGAGAGAATTAGCATTGTTTTGAGCATTTTGAGAGGGAGATATTGTGAGAGAGTTGAGAACTTTGGTTAGGGTAATATTTGAGTGATTTTATGAGTTATAACCCGTTGTATTTCTCCTCCATATAGTAAAATCTCCCCATCCTCTCCCCATGGACGTAGGCAATTGCGGAACCATGTAAATCTCTGTGTTTGGTTTGATTTGTGCCGTATTTTGGTGAATTGCACTCGTATTTAGTTTTGGTTCTCTTCTCTCATTGCTTGCATACTCGTTTGGTTGTCGAGCACGCTTCCGCATGACGCACAACAATTGGTATCAAAGCTCTAGGGTTTCAGATCTAGGGTTTTGCATTGGGTGGAGGAAGTTTCGTTGTTTGAAGCTTGGTTCTTGGAGTTCTAGGCTTCAGTGGAGATAGCGTTGTGGAGTTGCCGTTAGGATCCTGATTTCCTCGTGTGGTTAGGAGATCGTGTTGGAATCCTACCTAGAGTTTAGTTGAGTAATTTCTCAATTCTATCAAAGTTTAAATCTTTCTTTATAATTTGGAGTTTGTAAGCATGTGAGAAGAAGTTGGTGAAAACAGCAAGATAATGATGAGTACAGTTCAGGTTGGACTTCAAAATACTAAGATTAGTATAGTAAAGTATGACAACAAAATTAATTTTGGTTTGTGGATGAGCGACGTACATGACACTCTCCATGCTTAAAATTTGGAAGAGACCATCATGGTTCATGAGAGACCACCGAAATACGGTGAGGCGATATAGGACAAGATGAATAGGAATGCTTGTGGGGTGATCAGGTCTTGTTTGGAACAAGAGATAAAATACGATGTGATTGGGGTGACGTCTGCGATGAAGATGTGGGAGATTCTTAACAACAAGTACATTACCAAGAGTGTTGAGAATCAGTTGTACTTGCTGCGAAGATTATTCAAATTCCAGATGTTCAGGGGCACCTCACTTGCGGCTCATGTGAACAACTATACAAAGTTTTTGTCCGGCTTGGCAAACGTGGATGAGAAGATAATGGACGAGTACAATGCGATTATTTTGTTGGGCTTCTTACCCGATGATGAGTATGATACATTCGTGCTTACTTTGTTGAATGAAAGATCTTCCATTACCTACAGTGAAGTGACTAATGCATTGATGAATTACGATTTGAGGAGGAAAGACAAAGAGACTTTCCGAGCTAGCACTTCAGGAGAGGTCTTGTCGATGAGAGGAAGAAACCCATATCCAAGAGGTAGCAATAGAGGTAAGTCAAAGTCAAGAGGCCACCACCAATTAGCGAAGAATCAGTGTGCGTTCTGCAAAGAATAAGGACATTGGAAGATAGATTACCCGAAGATCAAAGAGAATTAAAATAGCAAGAAGAAGGGCCATAAGGCCAATGAGGTGAACGTCATTAGAGGTGATGATTCATGCTTTTCTTTATTAATTACTCCAGAGGTGAACCATGTGGATGTATTTGATTGGATGCTAGATTCTTGTACTACTTATCATGTGACTCCCCAGCGAGATTGGTTTGCATCGTTCGAGAGACTCGATGGGGGTGTGTTAGTCATTGGAAATGATCAATTCTGTGATATTTGTGGGATAGGTACCATCAGGATTCAGATGCACGATGAAGTTGTTCGTGAATAGAATGAAGTGAAATTCGTTCCTCAGTTGAAGAAGAATCTTATTTCTATTGGAGCTTTGGAGGTGAAGGGATTCAAGATGACCTTTGATAATACTGTAGCGAATGTTACTAAGGGATCTTTGGTAGTGATGAAGGGAGTCCGCAGTAGGAATTTGTATTATTTAAAGGAAAACACCGAGATTAGCTAGGTAGCTTCAGCTATTTCAGAGGCGGACGCGAGCAGACTTTGGCACTATAGGTTGGGGCACACAGGTGAAAAGTCACTGCAGAGTTTGTGCAAGCAGGAGCTATTAAAAGGGAGTCAAGAGTGAAAAGATAGAATTCTGTGAGCATTGCATTCTTGGCAAGAAGACAAAGGTGAAGTTCGGGATAGCTGTACACAGGATGACGGGCATCTTGGACTACGTGCACGTGGATGTTTGGGGTCCTACCAAGACGTCATCACTTGGTGATCGACATTGGTTCATCACTTTTGTAAATGACTATTCTAGGCGTTATTGCGTGTACACCATGAAGCATAAAAATAAAGTTCTAGAGTTATTTATGGAGTGGGAGAGGAGATTAGAGCTACAGACAGGGAGAAAGACCAAGACGTTACGATCCGACAATGGTGGCGAGTATACTTCAAACCCCTTTCAGCAGCTATGTCGAGACGAGGGTATAGAGAGGCACTTCACAGTTAGTCATACGTCGTAGCAGAATGGGGTGGCAGAGAGATTGAACCTGTCTTTACTAGAGAAGGACCGATGTGTATTATCACAGAGTGGTTTGGAGATGATCTTTTGGGCTGAGGCACTTTTATATGCGAGCCACCTCATTAATAGGCTGTCTTCATCTGCAATTGAGGGAAAAAAAACCCTACGGAGATGTGGTCGGGAGAGCCAGCACGCAATTATGATCAGCTTAAGGTATTTGGGTGTCCTGTAGTTTATCATGTTAGAACTGATAAATTAGAGCATCGAGCTAGGAAGACCATATTTGTGGGATTCAAACGAGGTGTCAAAGGATATAAGCTTTGGGATCTAGTTGATAAGAAGATTGTGCTGAGTAGAGACGTCACATTCGATGAGGCTTCAATCTTGAAGCTTCCCAGCTCTCATCAGGTGGAGAGCACCCCGACAGAGGAGATATCGCAGGTGGTGGAGATTGATGCAGCTCCACATTGTCTAAATGAGACCGTATCCATTAGAGTGCCGACTGAGGTAATGCCAGATGAGCACGATAATGATTTGGAGGATACATGTACAGTTGAGCAGGATCAGTGACCGACAGCTCAGGTTCAGGATTCTATTACGGTTCGGAGACCGAGGAGAGACATACGGATGCCAGCGAGGTATACAGACATAGTCTTTACATATGCACTTCCGGTGGAGAGTATCGATGAGATGGTTCCTACTACATTCAGAGAGACATAGCAGAGTTCGGAGGTTAATTTGTGGCGGGTGGCTATGCAGGAGGAGATGGAGTCACTTCATAGGAACGACACATGGGATCTTGTCGAGCTTTCAAAGGGACGGAAGGCTATTGGTTGCAAGTGAGTGTATACGAAGAAGGAGGGCATTGAAGGTAATCCTGTGAGGTTCAAGGCTAGGTTGGTTACGAAAGGATATGTGATATGCACAGGAGGAATGTATTGACTATAATGAGGTCTTCTCTTCGGTGGTGAAGCATTCTTCGATTCGGATTTTGCTAGCTTTGGTGGCACAGTATGGTTTGGAATTAGATCAATTGGATGTGAAAACAACATTTCTTCATAGTGATCTTGATAAGGAAATCTATATGATTCAGCCATTAGGGTTCTGAGCTGCAGGGAAGGAAAAGTTGATTTGTAGGTTGAAGAAATCGTTATACGTGCTAAAGTATTCTCCTCGACAATGGTATAAACGATTCGATGGGTTCATGATCAGCCATTCGTACATTAGGAGCTAATTTGATTATTGCGTGTACCATCACAAGTTGAATGGAGGTGCGTACATTTACTTATTGCTTTATGTAGATGACATGTTGGTTGCTTATTCAGCTTTCAAGCGAGTTCGAGATGAAGGATTTGGGTGAAGCGAAGAGCATTTTGGGAATGGAGATCGATAGAGACAGAGATAAGAGTAGAATTTTTTGATTTATTTGAAGAATGTTCTACAGCGATTCAATGTGAGCATGGAGACAAAGCCAGTTAGTGTACCATTGGGAGCCTATTTGAAGCTTTCAGCTGACCTTTCACCGAAGACAGTTAAAGATAGAGAGTTAATGTTGAAAACTCCATATGCGAGCACAGTTGGAAGTTTGATGTACACCATGGTTTGTACGAGACCGGATTTGTCACAGGCAGTGAGCATGATTTCGAGATACATGTACGACCCGGGTCCGGGTCAGTGGGATGCTGTGAGATGGATTTTGAAGTACATTCGAGGTACTCTCAACGTTGGTTTGGTTTTTGAGTGGGACACTAGCGGTGAGAAGCTATGTATTGGATACGTAGATTCAGATTACGCTGGAAATTTGGATAAACGTCGGTCGACGACGGGGTATGTGTTCAATTTGACCCGTGCGTCGGTGTGTTGAAGATGCACGTTACAGTCTACGGTGGCTTTGTCGACGACAAAGGCAGAGTATATGGTGGTTACGGAGGCTGTTAAGGAGGCGATTTGGCTTCGAGGACTTTTGGAGGATCTTGGTGTTTCGTAGTGATCCGCCACCACTTATTGTGATATCATGAGTGCTATTTATTTGGTGAAAAATCAGGTCTTTCATGCGAGGACGAAGCACATTAACGTTCGTTATCACTTCTTTCGAGATGTTCTTAAAGATGGGGATGTAGAGCTCTTGAAGGTCCACACAAAAGATAATCCAACGGATATGCTCACAAAGGTGGTTCCGAGCAACAAGTTCGATCATTGTAGAAACTTGTTACAAATTTGTGATTGTTGAGGTCATTCGCAACCATTTGGATGAACTACGAACGGCTTGATCGCTTGGGAGAGAGGGTACGTAGGCAACCTCATTGGTGCAGCCAGATTCGGTGAGACGATGCATTAGTGCTTAGGTTGGTGTTGGCTCAGTTTTTGGAAAACTTCGCCGAGGTGGAGAATTGTAGAAAATGGCGGAAGGATTTGAAAAAATCATGCAAAAACACGAGTACAGGAAATCCCTCGGATCGGTCGACTGACGGCATAGACCCGATCGACCGACAGATTGTTGAATTACAGGATTTGAAATCCGTCTCTAGTCGGTCGACTGAATGGATATGATCGGTCGACCGAACGGGTATAACTGGTCGACCGAAAACGTGCACATTACAGGGTTCAGAATTCGGGTCTCTGGCCGGTCAACCGACCTGACATGTCCGGTCGACCGGAAAGCGGATACGAGCCTGTTTTGTTTTCCTGGTTGGTTTTGGATTGGGTGTTTGATATAAATACAAACACATTTTTTAGGGTTTCTTAAGGAGAGAATTAGCATTATTTTTAACACTTTGAGAGGGAGATATTGTGAGGGAGTTGAGAGCTTTAGTTAGGGTTATATTTAAGTGATTTTGTGACTGTACCCGTTATATTTCTCCTCCATATAGTAAAATCTCTCCGTCCTCTCCCCGTGGACATAGGCAATTGCCGAACCACGTAAATCTTTTGGTTTGGTTTGATTTGAGCAGTATTTTGGTAAATTATATTTGTATTTGGTTTTGGTTCTCTTTTCTCATTGCTTGTAGACTTGTTTGGTTGTCGAGCACGCTTCGGCACGGATGGTCTTTGTGCAATCGACCCAACGTTATTTTATGCACGAATGAAATTCGAAACATTCCATACAATGCTAAAAGCAAAGGAAATAGTACGTCAGTTGTACTTTTATCTTGAGCCTCGTGCACGGATGCATGCACTCATTTTTTTTTATCCAAAACTGCAAGATTCACAGTAAATGAAGTGCTACGCAAGAAACAAACGACTCAGTTTGCTTTCTCTTGAGCATCCTTGACTGAATCCGACATAACACCCATAAGCTATAACTTAAGCTGCCATTTTCTGCCAGTTAATTTGCTTGAAACATCATCACCACCAACTCTACTCTCCTGCTATAAAAAGACATGCCTCGTCTCCATCCAAATCTCCATACAATCTCTCATTCTCTAAATGGAAGCAACCACTGAAATCAAAGTTTCAGACAACTGGGTCACAACTGTGTTCGAGCCCCAACCCGAGCAATGCCACAATGAGACTGCAAACTACACGATCGACACAACCGAAGCCCCCGAGAAGAAGCTAACCCTTTTTGCCCTCCGCCTTGCCATTCTCGAAAAGTCTGCTAGCGGGATCGGAGCTCTAGGGTTCCTCTGGGCCACCGCCGTTCTCCTCGGAGGATTCTTAAGTAATTTGCAGACAGAAGATTTCTTGATCATAACGGTTATTCTCCTTGTTGAGGGTGCCAGGATCTTCAGCCGAAGCCATGAACTCGAATGGCAGCACCAGGCGACTTGGTCCATTGCTGATGCTGGAAAGTACAGCTTTCGTGCAATTGTGACAAGTTCGAAAGTCATGATCAGTGCTGTTAAATTCGTGTTCAAACCCTTTTCAGTTGTTAATTCTAATCTCACTGACGATATTCAGAGAGTCGTCTCTGCAAGAAGTACAGACAGTGCTCAGTTGAGGAAGCGATCATGGGCTTTTCTCTCGAAAAACATCAGCAAAGTACTCTACTGGTTGCAGATACTCTCAGCCTGTTCTTGTGTATTGCTCTCATTGATGAGGCTGATACAGCAGGATTATGGCAATATCGATAGCAAGGACACCAAGAATCTCAAGCCAGCACTTGATATATTCTACAGCTTGGCTCTTGCAGAAGCCTTGCTCTTTCTCATTGAAAAATCCTATTGGGAATGGAAGATCAGCTACAAGCGATTGCTCGATCAGGTGAACAATGATTGCAACTTTGGCCCGTCGGGAATTGTATCAATAAAGCGCTTCTTCTATGACTCATACTCGAAGTGTGTTGATGGAAGTATCTTTGATGGGCTCAAGATGGACTTGGTGTCCTTCGCCGAAGAACTTCTAGAGTCTAATTCGCCCGATGAACAGCTCATAGGTGCACGAATCCTTCATAAGTTTGTAACCTGCCCACGTTTTGCCAATGAGACTCTCAGAAAGATTGGCAGTTCAACGCCAGTTATTGATAGATTGATTGAGATGCTGAACTGGAAGAACCCATCGGAAGAGGAAATTCGCAAGTCCGCAGCAGTCATCGTATCAAAGCTTGCAGGAAAGAAGCAGAATGCTCTTCGTGTCGCTGGGATTCCAGGCGCCATGGAATCAATCTCATCCCTACTCTTCAGAGGCAAAATGTGGCCATCAAGGCCCGACGAAGTAACCCATAGAAGCACCATTGCAGACCAAGAAGGTTACGATTTCATGACGTTCAATCTTTTAGGCCTCCTTATACTCAAGAAGCTTGCAAATGACCATGACAACTGTGGAAAGATCGGCAACACCAGAGGCCTGCTGGCAGAGATAATAGATTTTACAAGCATCAATGCAAGATTGTGCCGAATGCAATGTGCATCCAGTGCGCAGATACAAGCAGTAAAGAGATCACTCCAAGTAGTAAAGATGCTATCAAGCACAACAGGCAATACTGGGAGAGTATTAAGACAAGAAATTTCAGAGATTGTATTTACAGTCAGCAACATACGGGAAATCTTACAGTATGCAGAGAATCACATGAAACTGCAGAAACTGGGGATCGAGGTGCTAACAAGTTTGGCGATGGATGAGGAAGCAAGAGAGAAGATTGGATCTACAGGAGGGATGATCAAGGAGCTGCTTAGGTTATTCCTCAGCGAACATTCCGCTTCACAACAACAGGTTGAGCTGAGAGTGGAAGCAGGAGAAGCATTGGCAATGCTGGCACTAGAGAATGCGAGAAACTGCGACAGAATTCTGAAAATACAGCAAGTTGTGGAGAGACTGGTCACTTCTCTTACTGACACTGCTGTAAGAATCAGTTCTTTCAGGATCTTGAAGAACTTGTGTGCTTTCAATGGAGCTGCTTGTGTTTCTCGGTTGAGGGGTGTCACTGCCGCTATCCCTATCGTAAGATTTCTCCCTGAATTACTAGTTTAAAACTTGCAAGTCAAAATAAAACAAATAGAACTCCTAACTATACTATAATCTTTCTCAGGTATTGAATACAATCATGGCTGAAGAGATGAAGTTGCTGGAAGTTTCACTTGGTCTTGCAACTCAGATCTTCAGGTTCATAAACTACAATGAATATGCTCAAGAACTGAAGGCAGCATGCATCCAAGAGGTCCAATTCGCATATAGACTCGTGCAAATGCTGAAAGTGTACAATTACCCATCAATAAAAGTTCCAAGAATCAGGATGTTTCTGATCGAGCTAGCAATTTGGCTGATGATTTCCGATAAAAAGTACATGAAGTTCTTTAATGATTTTGAGATGGATATTGAGCTTCAGAATGTTGCAGAAACCATGTCAGAGCTTGAATGCTTCAATGCATTTTCAGGCAGTGTGGGTCTGAGTCGTCACGGCAAACCTCTTAACTCTCTTATTGAGACTGCGCTCGAACTGATAAATGAAGGTTAAAATCAATACAACCATCATTTCTACATAATAAAAAGATTTGTCGGCTGAAAGCATTTATTTGTGTACATTAAATAAGGATTTATGGCTGAAGCCTAATGATTCATGCACAACCAAAGCAAGTGTTGTAGCACGATATACATTTGTTTGTTGCTCCAATAAATTCCCAACATCTTAAACATAAGTTTATACATTTCTTTCAAAAGAATGAATTGAGGTCTTTGCTTAATCAAGCCTTCTTTTACTCCCGATACAACCCTAAATTTTCCTGGACATGACCTGCAGATGAAATTACTCAAAGAACTTCAATTTCTTGTTTGCTTTGTTTCTGCTTTATGTATAACTTAATTTAATTTAATTATTTTAATTTTAATCATTGAACCTGGAGATGTAGTTAAGCTCTATATCTCCTCTCTTGTCAGCTATTCTGCTTATGGTTTCTTCCTCAACAAAAGAAGTTAGAATATCCTATTTCTCATAACCCCCAGCAACCATACTAAACTTCCATTATGTTGAGTACTACCATAAACAAATGAAGACAGGTATTTGCATGGAGGTATTTTCCATAGTACTGCTACCTTGACATAAAGCTTTGCCTTCCGCATTCTAGAAGTTCACGGCCTTTAGGCAAGACCATGAGGATCATAGCTTCCCCAGGATGAAAATTGCACCAAAGTTTTTATATCAATATCCTCATCAAGTTGTGCTAAAATTGGTTCACCCAAGTTTCCACACCAGGATCTCTTAAAAATTTCCCTCCAATTTTAAATTTCAAATTTAATCGAGTTCTTCAAAACTCCTCCAGGCTGTCTTCTAAAGGATCATTTTGAGTTTGTCTCCAACAGTGATTTGCTTCACCATAATGATCCAGTCTAATCCACCCTATTCTGATTTAGCTTAGCATAACTAAAACTCTTAAGTTAGTCAGACGGCTTTAGGTTCTAACAGAGCCTGCACTTTAGTCGTTTTCTCTTGGTTCCTGGATGAATTTGAAATTGACCGCTACTTAGGGAGCCAGTCTCAAGTCACCTTCTAGGTTGAAATGGTTGCTCTATTTTATCCTATTAGATAACAAACTCAAAAGAACAAAACGTTAAGGTGTCATATGAAAGAAATCCACTAAACATTCTTGGATTGGAGGCACTTGAATGACACCAACATCTCAGATCATTCCTGCAAGTAGTATTTCATATGATTCAGGCAGATCTCACCCTCTTCTAACAAGATGTGAATAACTGTACCTTTACCCAAGCTTCATCTCCATCATCATGCTCTCAAAAACCTTTGAACTCTCTCAAGAATCCCGCTACACTTGAGAACATATAGAAAGCTCCAGAGGAAAGGTGGAAGACAAAAAAGTTAAGCTCAAGAGTATATATTTTCACCTAATCATAGTTTGTCATATCAGACCCTCAAATCTTTGTTAAATTCTATGTTAGACGCTCAAATCTTTATATTTCTAAATTAGACACCTAATTCTTCATATTTATTTGAAATGGGGGTCTTATTTAAACTACTTAAAAGATTTAAGTTTCTTATTTAAGAGAATTTAATGTATTTGAGGGTCTAAATTAGAAATATGAAGATGTGGAAGTCTAACATCAAAGATTTGGGGGTCTAATATGACAAAACCCAACATTTAAAGGCCAAAAGGTTTTGTAACTTTCTTCATGGGTAAATTGCAAAGTAGCACTTAACGCCCTTCAACTATTTTATTAGCATTTAACACCCCTAAAATCATGAGGGACGGAGTTATCTACAATTCATTTTTGTAAAAGTATGAATTTAGGGGTGTTAAGTGCTAATAAAATAGTTGAAGGATGATAAGTGTTATTGAATATATAGATGAAGGGTATCTGCATTTACTCCTCCTTAGTTGTGTCTGAATGGATGACCATTTTTTGCAAGTTGCTTAGATACACGGTTTACAAGATCTTAAACACAGTAGGGTTTGCGTAAAATGGTTTTATAACAGTTGCATCAAGAAAAGCGACCTAGATTCATAATTTAGGATCAACAAACCATAATCTTATTCAACATGTTATTTAAACCCTTCATTTTGTAAGATGTTAAATTCATAGGTCAGGAACTACCAAATCACATGCTTATTTAGTTTCAAACTACCAATTTTATACGACATTAGATCCATAGGTAAAGAATACCCAAACCACATGCTTTTTTCTTCTATCAAATAACTGGTGACTTCAGTGTGCTAATCAGAATAACAGTCTTTATTTTTCCCTTTACATATCCTTTGATATATTAAGTTGCTAGCCCTACTTCCTTCTCCCCTTTTAATCAAATTAAACATTTAATTTAGCATCTTCGTCTTTTTTAAATACTGTGGGAAATATATGTATGTAATGTATTGAATATGATGAAAAATCCTATTAACAGGTACCGATGAATGTGAAAGGCTGCCATTCCTATAAAGACATGGATCTCATTTTTGTGATATTTTGGTCGACTTGGAAGCATGGAAGAAATGAGGGAATTCTAGAGGAGCTAGCAACTGGCGTGCAAAAGACTAATTTCTATACAGCTTAGGATGATTAAGGCAGTACCTTCACCTTGAAGATTACCACATTCCATCAAGTATAATGAATACTTTAACATTAGCATCAATGAATTCAAGAAGGATAGTTTTCAGGACCCTCCTGAACTTCAGACTTTAGAGTGGTTTGCACAGAACCATGAAGTTTAGAAATTAGAGAAACACCACCCCCAGCCCCCCCCCACACACCCACCCCCTCCAAAAAACACTTTAACGAGTTTTAAAAATGCCCCTGAACTTTCAAAAAGAAAGTTCGTCCAACTGAAATATCATTTCTTTAAAAGTAATGCCCCTCTTTCAACATAAAATATACTCCCTCGAAACTTTTTATTGTTTGTCAATTCTCTCTCCTCCCACAAACCCCGAAAATGGTCCAGTTCATGGGAATATTTTGAAACCCCCCAATAATTTCTTTTTCCTTTTTTTATGGTGTTGTGTTGGGGGTTTTATTGTCGGGTGTGGGTGTGTGGGAGTTCTCATGTTGGTGCTAATGACCCAAAGTTAATGGAGGTTTACTGAAATTTACCCTTAGAGAAATATTTCCCCTACACCAAGTTGGTAACCAGCTAAAACAGGAGAACGAAAGTCCGCCAGGCCCTACCAGAAAAAGTTGATCAAGCTTTATGACCACCACCTCAAAGATCTAAAGACAAATGAGAACAAAATAAAGGAAAATAGAATAAAGCACATACACAACGCTGGTGTGTCTACCTCGCAATTTTTATGACCTAATAAAAGATGCTAAGAGATGAAAAAAAGGGCAAAACGGAGAAGGAAAAAAAAAGAAAAAAAAACTGAAACCCAGAATCAAAACCTTGAAATGTTCTGCCCTTTACATAACATCTGACATAAAACGATACAAAGAAATATCAGCTCCAACCTTCAACAAAAAATTGAAATGAAAAAGCTAGTTGCAAGAAAGGAAGGAAAAACAAATTGGGAGAAAGCACTCGTAAGCATCCTATGTTATAGTCAAAAAAAGGAAAAGCCCATTCAACAAATATCCTAAGGTGCCACAAGGCATAAACGCATGAGGGAAACTAACTTTTATTTTATTTTATTTTTTAAATAACAGTGAATTAACCATGATCATGCAGAAAAATAAGAATGCAAATGCAACAATATTACAACTAGTTCTCAACAAAAATATGATTACCTCAAAATATTGCAGTTTCTCAATGAAGATACTTTAAAGAGTCGTACAGATGATCGGTCGTATGAGAGCATGTAAGGAAGTAAGTTATAGGGTTGCTTTTCCTCAGTTATATCCACAACACAGAGGTAAGATTCCTCCGCTAGTTTAAGGAAGTAATTGAATGTCTCCTGATTCCTAATAACTTGAGCTATGTATGCAATTGGTGGTTCCACTTTCATCACATCACCATCTGAAGTATTATTCCTTTGATCCTCATCATGATGTGTAGATTCACAGTCATTTTCATTACCACTCAAGAGGATTGAAAGCACTTGAATGAGATGCGGCACACATATTGGATCATAAATTATATCTGCACCCAAGCTGAAGAGAGTAATGTGAGACATCAGCTTCAAATTATAAATATATTTTAATGATCTATTTGTTCATTTATTTAAGAGAGGGAAAAAAATTGCACCAGGTTGATCTTATTGGACCTCTCCGGTTTCAGATTTATCTAGTTGTCTTATATGACCATCGACATTATAATACAAGAATAACAACAACAATTCAGCTATATGAATCCTATCTTTTCATTCAATATAATTATCATGCCCTTCTTAATTGTTTCCAACCAAGTTCTATTAAGCCTACATCTAGCCCTCCGTTCCATTAATTCTAATCTTATCACAATACCACCTATTTTTGATGCATTTAGTCATCTCCACTGCACATGAAAAAACCCACTCCTCGGTTCTCTCATTTTATCCTCAATAGGTGAAACCTCTAATTTCCTCTTAATGCGCACTCATTTCTTATCACGTTCTTAGAGTATATCCATATGTTCACCACAAGATTCTCATTAATATTATGTTCATTTTTACACATTTTTTTAATTTCATAATATTGTGATCCACACAGAGCTGTTGGTCTAATAGGTCACTTATAGAATTTTCAGTCCAATTTCATACATATTCCACAGTCACGTAAGCCATAAGAAGCATTCCTCCACTTTAACTTTCCTAATTTCATTTGATAAACAGCATAGTTCTCAATCTCACTATCTTGAAGAATGGCTGATCTACATGGGGAAAGTAATTAATTCTATATGCTTCTTGACCCTCAACATGATAATCACGATCAAAATGACATTTGAACAAGTAAAAACAAAAAACGAATCAACAATTCTATTCCAAATATTTTCATAAATGACAAAGTCCCTCTTTCGTTAGACTGCATCAACGAAGATCTTTGTTAAAATTATTAATTATCATATCCCAATTTATCTAGACCACTGGTTGGTTCCTGTGTTCAAGCCATTTGTGATTCTCCGTCATATTATCCTCAAGGGAAGCAATCTCCAGTACAGACAAACTGATTTCTAATTTTTCAGCATGTAGATACATTTACATATAGATATATTTGTCTTAGCTAGTATTAGCCATATAGATTTATTTGCATAAACACCTAGACAATACTAGCAAAGAGTTGGCTGCTAAGCACCTACTAGAATAGCAACAGAGTTTAAATTTGAGTCAAAGAGTCTTCACATGTTTTCAATTATAAAAATGCCACATGACAAGCTTGGATCTAACACTGACTTCAAAGAGAAAAGGTTTGCTACCACATGAGAAACACGTATAGCTTAAAGAAAGATATGGCAGCCACAATGTAGTGTTAATTATCATTTTCATCTCAGCATAATATTTTTAATGTAACAAATAAAGTGCCACCACACAAAAAAGAAGATAGTGGTCACCTCTTCTGCCAAACAGAAAAATGGTAACAAAATTTATAACGATAAAAAAATCTATATACTTTAAGTGTGAAATTAATAGAACAAAAACAATATTAAATAAACAAAATGAAAAAAATAAACCTACAATAACATCAAATTTTTAAGACGCAATAAATTTTCAGTGTCAAACAAAATCAGATTACCCCTTAGCTTACTCTAAATAAAATAGAGAAATCGGTTATCAAATTCTCTATTCTCTCTAATTTATTTCATTTTCTCAGATGAGTAACCAACATAGGTTATGAATGAAAATCTCTTTCCATATCAAGGACTAAACGTTCTGAAACATCACATCTATAAGAAGGAACTAAGGAGAGGAAAAAAGGAGCACATTCTCACACACACGAAACATTAAAGAACAATTCATTCCAATATGCTCAATTTCCCATCCAGATTCCTCGGGTCCATTTACATTAAGACAACATTCTTTACGCGAACCATATTACATGAATCAGAATCTTATCATGAATTGAAATAGTACATCACACCAAGGCAGTAATTAACTCGCCAATGGACCATAAAACCGTTGTTTATTTATGTTACCATAAAATCCTTGCAAATGATACAAACATAGAATTTCTATCATTTATCATTTCAGTAAAAAAAGAAAAAAAGTAATGGTCCATCCAATATTGCTGTTTTATTTGCATGTTATAGCGTTTTGTCACCTGAGAATGTTACCACTTACTCATAGATAGTTATAAAATTATGAAACAAGTCAAGGATTGAGATTCGGATTTCCAAATGATTTTATGCTTTGGTAAAAGGTCAACCAAATAAACCAATTATTGCAACTGCATATACCTCAATTAAATTTTGGTTGAATAATAATGAGGCATCAAATAGATTTTCAACTGCCAAGCGATAAGACACAAAGATTGGATGCTACTTGTACCTCTCTCAGACATTCGAGTTGCAATTCTTCCATTCTTCTGTAAACTTTTGAATCCTAACAAACTTCCATTAACATCATAGACGAACATTGAGATAGTCAAGTATTTATTAGAATGGCTTGCCCTATACTTCTTATTGAGAAATTACGCTTTTCCACATGGTATTACATGTTCTTAACGAAAGACTCAACTTGAGAAGTTCATAAACCTTTTGGCTAGAAGAATCAATGATTTGAATTGCAGGACACAAATAAAGATTATAAAGGCCAAACAACTGCCAAACCCAATGTTCGATCCAATTGACGAGGCCTCTCTGATTGAGAATCTTTCTGCTCACACAATATTTGTCTAGGAGTTGTCTATTCTCCAACATATTCATGCATGATAGGCAACTCTATAGCATTTTTTCACCTACTTAGGTGATGCAGGAGAAATTAGAAGACTAAGTAAAATTAATTAGAATTTAAATTTTAAGGATTTAAGCTTTCTTTTAATTGAGACCTATGTTGCATCCAAGCTAGTGGACGCATGGGACATGGCAAATTTGTATGAGATAATGGCATGGTGACACAACTGTATGTGTAAAAGTTTGTATAGATGTATACATATATAGATACTTATGTATCTATTTGTACATACATGCATATGCTATATGTGGGTGCAGGTACGGGACACGACAAAATTGTAAAAATTAGGATACGGCAAGACGACTATATACATACATATTAAAATTAGTAATTTATATGAGATTGATATTGTTTTCCATTCACGTGTTATAAGAACTAAAATCCTTATGCCATTTTTATGTTTCTGTTATTGAGTAGATTATACATTGAAAAAAATACTCGTTTTTGGACTAGATACCCAAACAACCCATTAAAATCATATTCAGGAACTAGGTATGTGCTAAGACGAACCTATTCCAAGTCCAACGATATGCATAAATTTGAGATGAAGTGTAAAATATATACATACCAGAAGTGTATTACGAGTTTTTTAAACTAAAACATGTGTTATATAATCGAATACACATCTAAATAAATGTATATGCATATTCAAGAAGTGCCCAAAGAGTGTCCAAAATGGACACGGATACAGGAAGTATCGGACACATATACGGGAGGCTAGATAAAGTGTCTGAGTATTCTCGTGCATGTAATATCATTGAAATTAATTATTTACAAGAAATCAATATTGTTTTCCATTTGCGTGTTATGAGAATTAAAATCCTTGTAACATTTCTTTTATGTTTGTTTTATTATGTAGATTACAAATTAGAAACCAGTCATTATGAAATAGATACCAACATTGCCCTTTAAAAATCATATTTTGAATAGTGTATAAGTTGAAACAAACTCAACCCATGTCCAAACAGATTCATAAAGTGGATGTGATGTGTAGGATAGACTAAAAAGTATATGACAAGTGCTTTATATTAGAAGTTTAGAACATGTATTACATAATTGATACACGTTTGAAAGAAGATATACATTCAAGTAGTGTGCAAGATTTTCAAAAGTGTCGACAGTCGAGTACAGGTACAGCTGCGTGATAGAAGTAATTTAATTGGAATTGAATTTGTTGTTTAGCTAGAATAGAATTTGTTATATTTTTACAAATTGTTATTTGATTTATCTACTAGTTAGGATTTTATTTCATATTAGGGTTTTGTTTTACTCTTATAAATATGATTTCTTTTTAATTTTTTTAGAATCTATGAATAGGATTTTGTTTTGCTCCTATTCAGAATAGAAGTTGCTCTAATATCATCTTAAATTCCCAGCTAACCAAGCATGCAGTTTCAGAATAAACGGTCTTCGCTACAAGAAAACCAAGGGAAAATGAGCTAACTACTCACACAATATCAGGCCGATAATGTTGGAGTTCACGCTTTGATGGAGATTCCCATTTTAAGTGTTTGCACACAACCTGGACATGGATAAGACAAATAGAATTCATTTTAGTAACTAGTGTAAAACTGTCAAATTCTTTATTGTTCATTTAACATGAATTAGGAAATAATTCTAGAAATGAACACATTAAGCAAAGGTTACCCCAAGAAATTTCCATTAGTCAACTAATTGCACATCAAAGCTTGAAGTAAACGATATGCAAGACTAAACGCTAAGCAGAAGATTTTTAACGTAATCAAAGAATGAAATGATGTGCATGTGGTGTGTTCACGCACACACACATGCAGACGGGCACACACGACACGCGTGAGTGGGTGCATGCATGGGCGTGTAGCAATAAGGGGCAGATTTTCGGCCAAGAGACAAGGTAACTATGTCTGCTAAACAGTTATAGATCATATTGACTTCTTACATCCTTTCATTCAGAGAGAACATATCAACTTTTCTTCTAACCTGAATAGTTCATATGCCTATCCCATTGCGTTGGCTTCCTCACAAAATATTATATTACATTCATAAAGCATTTATGGTGTTATCATATATTTATAAATTGATGACGAGGGGCAACTAATCTATGAGATAATTAATGTTAATATGGGTATGGGTAGTTGAGTATTAAAAATAATAGATACTTTAGTTGCATTCGCATGTAATTTTTTAGAAAGCGCTACACAGTTCTGAGTGCCAAAGATTGCGCCAAGTGTCTAGGCGCACAGTCAGGCATCTAGGCGAGCTTGGGCGCCTAAGCAGCAGCTGCAGCACGTAGGCATTTATTAACACCAAGAGAGGAAAGATTTTTTTTCAAAGATGTAAAACCCTACCCTCATAGTTTATCTTAGATAAACTTTGATCTGAATTCTAATCTAATACATTTTACACAGATCCGTTCCCTTCACTCATTACTATGCTTAAGGGAGCAATGAACCGGTTTTTACACGGTGAGTCCATGTAACCCGCCCATGTTCATCAATGCGCTTTAAGAATTAAGCGGGCAGCCTCATACCGCTCAGCCCTAGGAGGACGCGCATACCGCTTTTTTTAAAACGATGGTTGCATGCAAGTTTTGAACCTTTGTTATTAGAAATTTAATTTCCTCATAATATTGACCTAAAGAAAACTTATATTTTGGAATTTATTGTAAGTATTATTTTGATGATGTATGTCTGCTATGTTAAATGTTAACTGGTAGCTTACATCAAATAAAGACCTTTAAAATGAAAGGTTTACAAGTGCTTCCTACATGGGTAGCTTTTAGTACCTTTTTTCCTATGCATGTCCCCACTCATAAGGACATAATAATAAATTAATAATAGGGTTACATAAAAGAAAGGCAAGCATGCTGGCACGAAGTTTCCTAAGCAAAATCTTCATGAATGGGGAAGATGACATGGATGCTTTATTGCCTTAGCATGGTGATGAAACAGGAATGAGAAGCAGGTGAAGTTTAGCGAAACTGTTATTATCAAGGTAGTTATTATGATAAGAATTGCAGAAATTGTCAGAATCAATTTGGTTTACAGATTTATTGTTAAGATAATAGGTTTGTTGTTAGCATAGTATAAGATCATGTTTGTTGAGATTAACAGAAGTCTAGATTCATTGAATTTGAACTCTCATGTAGTTATGAATAGCCCCTTGGGCTTCCGTGAATCAAATAAAAACAAGAACCTCTTCCTCTCTGATTTCTACATAGTATCAGAGAATTCCCTCTTCCTACTGCAACCATAGCCACCTCCCATCTTCCTCCCACCATAGCCCAGACCCTCTCCTCTGCCCTGTTAGTTCACAAGTCACCACCCACCCTTCAAAACCTTACATCCAGACCACCTTCTAAACCTGAAATGACTCCCGAAGTCAACAAGCCACCCCCACGATTGTCCCCTCCTTCCTCTCAGTCCTGCAACCCACCCTCTTCCCTGCAACCAACCAGCTAGCTGCAGCCTACAGCAGACCCACAACTCAATTCCCCCCCCCCCCCCAATCATCATGCACCTGCAATCATCAATTGCCTCCATCTTCACCTCAATCACCACAAGCAGCTTCAACATCTCGCCAATAAGCATTTCCAGATCTGCCTCCACATAAGGACGAGCACTATGCCCTCCTCCAAAACAGCATCTTCAACCTTCTCCAAACCTGTCTTCACCATGGATCCTTAGCTATGGAACCTGTAAACTATTGGATGTGGTAATTCTCTGTCACAATCTCAAAGATGTTATCTAGATCTGCTTTCAAATCTTTGCTTTGCTCAGTAAACTTTGCTACTTTTTACCGCTTCCATGGCCACTTCTTCCTCCTTCACATCTAGTCTTTCAGATTTGAAGGTCGAGACTCATCGCATCACTATAGAGAATCTTACTGGTCCTAATAATTACATGACATGGTCCCGCTCTGTCACTTGCTTCCTTAAGGAGAAGGAGATGCTAGATCATATCACCGATAATCCTCCAGACTCGAAGGATTCCAAGTTTGTAAAATGGGATCGTGATGATGCCTTGATTATAAATTTGATGACAAATTCTATGGATAAGTCTATCCATCAATCTGTTGTCTTTCTTGATACCGCGAAGCCTATTTGGGACACTCTCCATCAGATGTACTCCTCTGCTAACAACATGCAAAAGTGTATGATATATTCAGGGAGGCTGTTGAGACCAAGCAAGGTGATGACATACATGCTTATCTCTCTAAATTCACTCAATATTTAGATGAGTGGAAGATTTATCAGCCATACTCTCCGGATCCTGCTGTCCAACAAAAACAGCAAGAAGCCCTATTGACTGTTCTTGCTCTTGGGAACGTCAGTATCTTGATGGTGTTCGCTCTCATATTTTGGCGACACATGATAGTCCTTCCCTGTGTGATCTTCATACTCAGCTTCCTCGTGCCCAGTGTTATAAAAAGCATCTTAGGCCGATGCCTAGGCATCCGTCTAGGTGTAGGCAGACCTACAGCCGACTATTTTTGGCCAGAGCGGCCAATCTAAGTGGTCATTCTATCTAGACGGTGCCTAGACGATGCTTAGCTTTTTGAACATAAAAAAATTTAAAACCAAAAAACTAAACCTGTTATCCGAACCCACAACTCGTATACAAAACAAACTCTAACTGTCTTTCTCTCTCTCCCTCTGTGTCTCACAGTCACAGCCGCCTCTCTCTGTCTCACCCTCTCTCACAGTCTCAATCTCTCTCCCTCTCCTGCTACTGCCGTGCCCTCTCTCACCGTCGCCGGAGCCTCTCCCGCCAGTCGTCTCCCACCGCCGTCGTTGGTCCATAACTCATCGCCGTCGTGCCTTCTCCCGCTGATCCTCAAGTAAAATTTCAAACATTTTATTTTTAAATTGTTTTTTAGCTTATTTAATGTTTTAGACCAAAATTTTACTCATTAACTATTTTTTAAATTTAAATAGTTGATTTTGTTCAATTTAGTTTAATTAAGTTAGTTTTAATTAGTTTTAGTTAATTTTAGTTAATTGTAGTTTAATCTTGTTCAATTTTAGTTAATTTTAGTTAAATTAATTAGTTAATTAATTAATTTAGTCAATTTAATTTAATTAATTAGTTTAATTAGTTAATTTTAGTTTAATCTTGTTCAAATTTAGTTAATTTTAGTTAAATATTATACAATTTTAGTTAAATTTAGTTTAATCCTAGTTAATTTTAGTTAATTTGAATCTTTTATTTGTCATGATTTGATGATTTGATCTATGAATGGTTTGTTTGTTGAATTGTTATGATATAGAATGCCAGATATTCCTACTAAAGAATATGCGGGTTCCACCTCTATTCCAACGAAAGCCCCAGTGAAATATAAAAGAAACTTGTGAGATATCGATTGGGAGTTTGGGCTTCTTCCGGATCCAATTGATTTGTGCTTGGTGCAATGTAAATTGTGCTCGCACAACATGAAAGAGGGGTCTTTAGATTGAAGCAATATCTTGCTGGCAGAGAAACAGTTACATAAAGTGTTTTAAGATTTCGACTGCTGATAGGAAGGTCCAAGAAGTTATGGATGCTAATTTCAGGAGGAAAAAACTAAAAGAGATGTATATTATGGAGTTGCAAGATGAAGCACAGTTCGACAAGCCGGATCCAACGGCTACTGAAAGGGAGAAAATTATTTCTTTTACACATACAAACGTACGGATCTTCAAAGAGGTCTAAGGAGCCGACCGTTGGGCCGATGGATGCTTATATTACTAATGATCCTAAGCTAGCAAAGAGACTGAAGGGAAAGACGATTTAGACTGGAGTGAAGAAAACTTATACGAAGAAAAGAGATTAGGTCCACAAGCATGTTGCTAGATGGGCATATAATAATAACATTTATTTTCATGTCCTCTCTACCTACTCCTTTATGCAGATGTGCAGCGCTATTGGGGATTATGAACGTACTTACTAACCACCTAGCATGTATATGTTAAGGGAGTCATTGTTAAGAGGTGCTGTGAATGAGACTAAGGACTCGTTGAAGGAGCATGAGTGGGGGAAGAGTGATTGTCCTATCATGATAGATGCTTGGTCAGATAGGAAGATGCGATCAATCATGAACCTATACATCTATAGCAGGTTAGGCACGACTTTCTACAAGTTGATTGAGTACTCTGGGGACTCGTGCATGGGGGAATACATTTTTGAGTGGGTGGATGCATGCATTGAGGAGATTGGACCACAGAAGGTCATCCAAGTCATCACAGATAATGCTTCTGCAAATATGACGATGAAGGAGAAATTGAAGGAGAAGAGGCCGAGTATCTTTTTAACCAGTTGTACAACTCATACTATTCACCTGATGTTTGAGGCCATTAGGAAGTTGCCAACCTTTAAAGCAACTATTAAAAAAGCAAAGGCTCTTACCGTCTTCATCTACAGTCACCACAATATCTTGAACATGATGCGTCGCATGTGTGAGATGAGGGAGATTGTTTGACCCGGAGTCACTCGCTTCGTTATTGCATTCTTGACCCTGCAGAGTGTTCATGAGAAGAAGCCGAAGCTAAGACATGTTTTCTAATGAAGAATGGAGGAAAAGCAAGCATTCTAAGGCCGCAAGAGGTAGAAAAAATGGAGCCTATTGTCCTGTGTGAGTTGGTGACAATCTGTAAACAAGCTATTGAAGATCTATGCTCTCCTTTTTCGCATGTAAAGAGTAGTCGATGGCGACTATAGACCCTCAATTGGATTTGTCGTGGGGATGCTTGAAGACACAAAGGAGGAGATCAAGCTTGTTTTGAAGAAATAGGAGAGCCTGTGCAAGTCGGTGATTAATATTCTATGTTCCAAGTTTGAGGATCGATTATATACACTCTTGCATATGGCAGTTTATGTCCTTAACTCTTACTACTTCTTTCGAGATGATGTTGCTAAGAACTCTAAGGAGGGGAAGGAGAGGTTTCTAGATGTGGTGGAGTTGCTCTATCCCGATGAGGAACACCACGCTGAGGTTACTAAGGAGTTCATAGAGAAGTACAAAGAGGGTAAGGGCTCATTTGGTAGAAGTTTGGCGATGAAATCTAGGCAGAAAGTAGACTTCAACCTAGGTAAATTTAGTTTATAAATTGAATATAACAAATTATCAATCATAAGTTATTTTTTGCACTAGTGAATTCAATTAAGATAATGTGTTTGTAGCTAGTTGGTGGTATATGTATGGCGGTGATTGTCCCTTTCTGCAAAACTTGGCGATGAAGGTTCTTAATCTCACTAGCAGTTCTTCCGGATGCGAGAGGAACTGGAGCACATTTGAGGGGTAAATTACATAAATATCTAAAATTAATAAGATAAAATTATCCATTTATGTCTTTGCTAATTTATTCTTTTCTTTTTTAAAGATTCACACAAAGAAGAGAAACCGATTAGAGTCGAAGAGGTTGGAAGAACTTGTATTTGTGAAGTTCAATGTCAAGCCCAAGCAAAAGAAGAGGAGAGGAGAAGATAAAGACGTACTAACAACACATAATCGTACTATAAGATGTGCATGGATCCTAGGTGGAGTCCTCTCCAATGACGAGGAAAAGACTTATCCCGGTTCGAGTGTTAGTTGGACGTTGGTGGAGAATACATCTGGAGCAGCTGAGGTTGCAGCGAACCGGAGGTGTAAGAATAGCAGGAGCTACAGGACATTTGATGATTACTAGCGAAAAAGAGTCTCTTGCCTCCGATGATGATGTCACAGACGAGGATGACAACTTCGTGGACATGAACTCGAAGGAGAGCGATAATGCAAGGAATGATTTCCACGATGACAGTGATTGACGATGATTTCATTAGATTGTATGATTATCCCGTGCTAGACATTTAGACTATTCGTTTTTTTTTCCTTCTTGAGCATTAGACTTCTGAGTTTGCAATATTATTTACTATTGTGTTAACTTGTTATGTTGAACATAATAATGTTTCTTAGTATTTAGTTACTAATTTGGCTATTTAGTATTTATGCATGGTTGGTTATGGATCTAAAGTTGTTATTTATGTTTTTTGCGTTTTTATATGAACTTAATACATATTTTTGTGAATTATTATAATTACATAAATTTAAAATAGGCAAACGCCTAGGCGCCGTCTAGCCGTATGCCTAGGTGTCTAGGTCCCGGCTTGAATGTCTAGTCCGCCTAATGAATTCTGTAACATTGCTCATGTCACTCAACCGGTTCTGATTGTCTCTGATTCTTAAACTCCATCTACTCTTACATCTGATGGGGGATGCAGTTTCTCTGAAAATTACCCACAACAACCCCCCACACACTCATGGATGTCCTCTTTATCCGTCTTGGGGTTGTGGTGATTGTGGTTGAGACCTTAGTGATGGACGACACAACACCAAGTATTGTACCTATTGTCAGAGTACAAATCATGAGTTTGAGACATGCTGGAAACGTCTAGGACGGCCGCCTATCGTTCATCAGTCTTCTTCTGTAGATCACTCCTCTACATCTACTATGGCACCATTAAAGATGACTTCCTCCTCTCAAGTTATGCTTTCTGCTGAAGAATATCAAGCCTTATGCCAACTACTTGCAAAACCCTCTAGTAACTCAGTTCAACCAGGTAATGCTTATCATGTTTCATCTCACCAATGGATTATTGATTCAGGTGCTTTTGAACATATGTCTCCTTTATCTCTCATCATTTTCTTCACTTAATAACTTTCACGTGCGTATCGCCGATGGTTGACATGTTCCCGTTGAATTGAGTAGGAAATATTACTCTAACACTTGATCTATCTCTCAAATTTGTATTACGGATTCCTACTTTCCCTAATAGCCTATTATCTGTTCATAAAGTTTGTAATGATTTATACTGTTCAGCATTGTTTTAAATATCCCCGACATAGCCCGAAATATCCCATGATATATTCTTTTACAGAGCTTGCCGTAACCAATATGGTCTCTAAATATCCTTTACCATATTTTAGCTATTTTGGGCGTTATATCCTTAACTTAACCAATAAATCAGTCGATATATTGGGCAATATATCCTTTTATGACTTGTTACAAAATAATATACCGTATATGGTAATTTTTGGGCAAGATATCATGTTTTCCCATTATATCAAATGACGTTTTAACCTACAAAAAAAATCTGACGATATGTAGCAATGTTAATTTGTACTTTTGTTTGTTTTATAAGGTTGATTAGTGATCCTAAATATATATTATTTACATTTTGTATGCTTAGATTTCATTGTCATTCTAATATTTACCACATATCCCCGATATTCCCCCCATATCCACAATCAAATATGAATTTTGGCCATCCAATATTTCCCGGATATGTGATATTTAAAATCTTGCTGCTCAGTGACATTCTTCCCTTCTCATTGTGTTTTTCAGGATATTGCAAAGAGGAAGGTGATTGGAACTGGTTATGAACAACAGGGTCTATATCTTTTAGATAGTACAAACTCGATTTATGCCTTCCGTTCTTCTACAGATCCTGTATTATGGCATCGATGTATGGGACATCCTTACTCAACTACTCTTCGATTCTTGATACCTGATTGTGAATCTAGGTTTAATCTCTCGTGAGAGTCTTATGAGTTGGGGAAACATCATAGAATTTCCTACCCAGAACGTGTCAATAAACATAGTGAAAATTTATCCGATTTAGTACACTCTGATGTTTGGGGGCCAGTGAGCTTCCCTACTTTTAATAAATTTTGCTATTTTTGTTACGTTTAGTGATAATTTTTCTTGGATGACATAGCTTTTTCTATTAAAAGATCGTTCTGAATTGTTTAAAGTATTTACTGTATTTTTAATGAAATAAAAACTCAATTTGGTATTACTATTAAACAGCTTCGTTCTAACAATGCTAAAAAATATATTAGTGAGTTTCAACATTTTTCTCCACACATGGGATTATTCATCAAACTTTGTATCCCTACACTCCACAACAAAATGGAGTGACAGAATATAAAAACCAACACTTACGTAACACTGCTAAATCATCAATGTTTGAAATGAAGGTCCCAAAATTTTATTAGAGTTATGATGTACTCATCGCTTGTTTTTTAATCAATCGTATGTCGAGCCCTGTTCTAAACAATGTCTCTATCTTTAGGCTTGTTTTTCTGCACCAAGAAGACTTCCCTATTCCTCCACACATATTTGGTTGTACATGTTTTGTTCACGTACTAGGACCGGGCAATGATAAATTAGCTCCAAGAGCCATTAAGTGCGTGTTTCTCAGCTATTGCCGATTCTCAAAAGGATATTTTTGCTATTCTCCCGATTCTAAGAAAATGTTTACTTCAGCTGATGTGTCGTTTTCTAAAAATAAATCTTTCTTTGTTTTAAAACTTCTTTATGATCAGACTACTTTCGATTTACCAAGGGCTGTTGTAGAGTTTGGATTTTCCACGAGAGAAACCACTACAGGTTTATGTACGAAAACGAAAGGGCAATATCGATCAGACTATGCTCAGCTCGCCTTGTAGCCAATGGCTATTCTCAGCAATATGGAGTTGATTATACTGAGACATTTTCTCATGTTGCCCAGCTCACCTCTATTCAAGTACTCACCTCTATTCGAGTATTTATCTCTATTGCATCCAGCCGCTCGTGGCCACTTCATCAATTGAACGTCAAGAATGCATTTCTTAATAGAGACTTGAGCAAGGTTGTATACATGCAGCAAGTTAGCAACCACCTGGTTTTGAGCGAAAAGAGGAGAATTTGGTGTGTTCGCTCAAAAAGTCTCTCTATGGACGTAAGTAGTCTCCTCGAGTCTGGTTCGAAAAGTTTGAAAAGTAATTTGCTCTTATGGCTTTTCTAGAAGTAAGGCAGGTCATTCTCTTTTCTTAAAAAAGGAGAATAGGGGCATCGTGGTCCAATTGGTGTCTATAGATAACATTATCGTCAGTGGTAGTGACTCATAGGGTATTGCATAGATTAAGCAACAAATATTGCAAGCTTTCCACATAAAGGATCTTGGTCAACTTCGTTACTTTCTTGGTATTAAGGTCGCTCGTAATAAGGATGATATCTTTCTTTCACAAAGAAAATATATACTCGACATTCTTACCAAGAGAGGATTGTCAGGGTGTCGACCTAGTGATAAACCTACGGACCCCAACATTAAGTTTTCTGCTTTTACTGCTGATCCCCCATTCACTAATCCAGGACAATATCGTAAACTTATTGAGAAGCTCATACACCTTTCGATGACCAGTCCAGATATTGCATATGCAGTTAGCAATGTCAATCAATGCATGCAAGCACCTACCATCACCCATTGAGAAGTAATTGTCCGCATTCTTCGATACCTCAAGAAAGCCCAAGCCAAGGTCTTCTCTTCATAACCCAGTGATTCCCTTACCTTATGAGGATAGTTGGATGCTGATTGGGCAGGATATGTTGATGATAGAAGATCCATTAGTGGGTACTTTGTATTTCTTAGGGGAAACTTAGTATCTTAGAAAAGTAAGAAGCAGTCAGTAGTTGCTCTCTCTAACGCAGAAGCCGAGTATAGAGCAATTAGACATCTTGTTTCTGAAATCTTATGGTTACGGTCTCTTCTACAAGACTTGGACATCAATATATCATCTCCCACTCCTCTCCATTGTGACAATCAGTTGGCCATCTACATTATTGAGAATCCAGTATTCCATGGGCGTACCAAACACATTGAAACTACTTGTCATTTTGTTCGTGATGAATGGGTGAAGAAGGTGATTTCTCTCTCATGTTCAATCTACTGAGCAACTTGTTGATATTCTCACAAAGGCATTACCTCCGAAGCTTTTTCACACATTCATTGGCAAGCTTGGCTACGCTCTAGCTTGAAGGGGAGTGTCAAAATAGTTATGATAAGAATTGCAGAGATTGTGAGAATCAATATGTTTTATAGATTTATTTTTAAGATAATATGTTTGTTGTTAGGCTAGTATAAGGTCATGTTTGTTGAGATTAACAGAAATCTAGATTCATTGAATTTGAACACTCTTGTAGTTATAAATAACCCCTTGGGTTTCTGCGAATCAATCAATAAAAACAAGAACCTCTTCCTCTCTGATTTCTCCAGTTACAACATGACATATGAAATTTATATGCATTTATTACTTCTTGGTTATAAATAAATTTTGTTGTGTGATGAGTAAGTTACTTCTTAATTCTTATTGGGTTTGATAGTAACATCTGCACAATTATCTAAATGGCTATGTTATTTATCGCAATTACTGTTAAAATCTTTGTTTGGATTGACGATTACAAACATATGATTTAGCATCCAATGCAGAGACAGATGCATTTGAAAGTTCACTGTTAAAGAACAAATATCATGATTTTAGATTTTTATTAAGTTAATAGCAGTTCGGAAAGAGTGCTAGTGGATAATTTGTACAAAGTTGAAATTAAACATAAACAAAAGTGTGTGACGTCTTTAAACTTATTCTGGAATTTATTTATAGGCCATTTGACTGTAGAACTTTATGTTATATGTTGAAGGCAGCTATCAGTTAAATATTTGAGGTTGGAAAATTTGTGATCTTATGTAAAAATTAAATTAAATAATATCCCATCACATTACACTATATTATATTACATGGAAGTTGTACTCCGACAGACTTTGGCTGATTTTATCTGTAATCCCATTCTACTTGCGGAGACTTCAAGATTGCATTGTCTTTTATCATTCAGGCCCAGTTCAATTAGTACCAAACTAAGAAGGAACACATGGGATGTCAAAAGAATGCATCAGCGGTATCTGCTATTGTATACAAACTTTGGAACTTCATATGACTTTATTGCTTATTCATCCATTTGGTGGGTTTCATACTACACATCCTTCTAAGTACAAAAGGAACCCGCTTGATTGAACCTGACAACGTGTTTGCACTATCATCCGTATACAACCAGCTCTTGACTAAAGCAATACTCACAACTCACTAAAATTAACTAATTCTTGCAATATTATTTAAATGTGTACAGGTTTGGTTATGAAATTATCCTCAAAGGTTACAGTTAGAATCCAACTATATTAAGCTGTGTCAAAAATGCAACTATGCCTGTCCTCCTTTTCTGCTAAAATATCATACAAATGGCAATCTAATCAGTACACATAATAGCAAAGAGTGTCCACAAAATGGCAGTACTGTTAGTAGTCACACTAGGTTCAAGATGCCACGGCCACAGGATGTTCAAAATAGGGTCACCAATGTATTACCTTTAAAGTTGGCTAATAATTGTTGAATAGTACTACCTAAGCCCTGTCTACAATGACTACTATTATTTTCTAAAAGCCATTTAGTTAACACTTCATGGGTGTCAAATAAATTGTAAACAGTAGTTACTACTTCGAAGTAACGTGCTACCTGCATTTAAAAAACCAACCACAAACCTTAATCGCACCAATAGACCGTACAGTTAGTAGGTTATGTCAGTTAACAAACTCACATCAAGAAAATTCCTTTAATCCCAACAGGCTGTATCATATGGCACAAGCCAAACAGAAAATTTGATATAGGATATGAGAAGCAACAAACTTCAATAAATTTCTAATACTAAATGTTGCAAACTGACCTTATTAGAACATATAAAAAATTCCATAAAGAAAGAATATATAAGAAAATTTTAAATGACAAGAACTTCAGAAAATGTTAAATGATGTCGGACACTATGCAAATAACTATTCTGATCCAGTCTACCACACCAAAGATAGAAGCAATTACAAGACGTTAATAACAGATGATGTTAGTACCTTTGTTTTGATGATGGTTTACAAATAATCTCTAACCTCATTTGTCTAGTGTTTGTATTTGTTTATTAGGTATTCTAGACAAACATCGATGTTGGAGGTTGGATGGAATTGCGCGTTCACGATCATATCCATTGGAGGATGGAAGAAATATCGGAATGAAGCCAATACAATTCAAGTCAAAGATTCAAGATCAAGCTTCATCCGCAACCAAGACGAGCATATTGAAGATCTTTCAGCTTAGGTAAATTAGTTTAGAGTTTATACTTGTGTCACGTGTGTTAATACTTAAGAACTCAACATTATTCACACACATAGTTTTCGTTTTATAGCTTTCAAGTTTATATAAATATGAAATAAATATACTTGTTTATATACTTACATATTTCATTTTTATTGTTTTTGTTTTTGAAATAATGTGCTTAGCAGCCTTAGCCACATAAATATGAAACAAATGAATACAAATTGTATACACTCATATTCGTTTCATATTTATATGTGCTTGATATGATTTCAGTAAAATCAAGATTTGAAATCATGTTTGTTATTTTGAAAGATTGCATAATATGTGTATTTTTGATAAAACATTATGTTCTTGGTTTATGGACTTGATAATACTATTTTATATCTTTTCCTAAGTCTATAAAGCCATACAAAAGTTTTCAAACTTTTGTTTAAGTCAAAAATAAAAAATCAAGTGTTTATACAAACATGTATTTGAATGTTTTTGCAAAATGATGAGATTTTACAAATGGGAAGTGCAAATTGAAAATTTCTTTTTATAACATGTTTATTTTCATGTTTATAAACATTTTCTAAAGTTTTACATTTTTTAAAATTTATTTTCTATTTTTTAAGGCACTTCAAAAATCAGATTTCATACATGAACAGTGCATGTGCATGTTTATAAGTCGACTTATGGTTAAGACAAGTCGACTTATGAACTGTTCTGGAAAAATACAGTTTTTATCTGTTGAGCTGACTTATCACCAAAGCAAGTTGACTTGTCACTTTTGCAAGCCGACTTATATGAGTTCTTCAACCTGTAATGGTTAGTTATAAGTCGACTTATGTACTGTAGGTAACGACTAGTTTTTCAGAATGCACAGTTTTTGGGTTTTTTGTTTTCGGGTTTTTTGTCTTTTTTGCTTGTTTTCTCTTGGTTTTTGGGGTTGTTTCGTGAGCCTATAAATACCCCATGCCTCATAACTTCTGAGTCAACTAAGAAAATTTTAAATCAAGTTTTGGTCAAGTTTGTTTAAGAGTTTTCAAGTGTTTCAAGTTTGGTTTTGTGAAGAAGTTTTCACAGGAGGCAGAAGAGATCGTCATTTTGTGTTTGGTCTTTCATCTTATCTCTCTCTTGTTTTTCATTGGAGAAGTTTTGTAAACTCAATCTCTAGCTATTTATACGTTTGATTATCATTTCCATAAGCTAGACTTTAATTGAGTTTATATTTTATTTTCACTCATTGTTTACACACCCTCATTTGAGCTTAAGTATTTTCATACATAGTATAATTGAGGTTGTGTGTTTGTAACGTTGAGAATGGGCTTACATTGAGTTCTCATAAATTGTAGAGAACAAACATTTTCCTTGTGCTTATTTATGAGATCACCTTGTAATACACTAGTACACCAAGATAATCGTGTAGTGAGAGACGTGGTCGATACCAAGAGGAGTGGCGTTGATAGTAAAACCTAGGGAGAGATAGTAAAGCAGAGCACTTGAGGGAGGCGACACGTGAGAGACCAACACTTGAGGTTGTAGAGTGTGGTTGCAAGAGTGTGAGTTATGAAAGTTTTCGGTAAGCTAAAAACCGAGATTGTGAGGTGTAAACGTTTTGGGTGAACGTTGAAAACCCATTGTGATAGTAGAATTTTCCTTGGGAGTGGGGAGCGAAGACGTAGATCGAAAGGACCGAACTCCGTGATCATATTGTGTGTTTGAGTTTGCCTTGGCGTTATATTTGTGCTCATTATTTATTTCATTCTATTTCGCTATTGCTCATGTTTATTTTGCCCTTAGTTTACATATCCTTGCAAATAATTCATTATATATCAATCTTGCTAGGATATATTTGTTAATAAGTTTTAATTGACATTAATATCGGATTAGATTAACATTAACTCTATTCACCCCCCTCCCCCCCTCTAGGGTGTTTTCAGATGAGTTATAACCATGTACTAAAAGGTTCGGATGGCTACAAATGGGAAAGCAGCTTCATTTTTTAATCATATATGGTGAATTACCGAACATCATCGAGCAAAACATGCTTAGAGAAGAAGATAAACTTATGATAATTCCTGAGATCCATCTCCAAGATACAAACAATTACAAGATGTTTAAAACAGATTAGCCATAACCATATACTATATAGTCAAAGGTTCACGTGGCTATACCACTATAACTTGTATAAGCAGCTTCATTTTTATCCAGTGACGTGAATTACAGAACTCATGATTATCAAGTAGAACATGCTTACAGAATATAAGCTCATGAAAATCAACAATAAATGGAATTTTATCAACTTGGTGAATCAACAAAATCATGCAATAGAAGTTAAATAAACTAAATAAACTTTAACATCTACAATCAACTAAAGAAGTCCTGATAAAAATAGGACTATCATATCATGCATAGACAGCTAATCTAGTATAACTTAGCATGATATACTCGGAAATGTTTAGTCCAAGAAAACTACTTTTCTGGGCTTATTAATCTAAGTCAGTCGGTATTTATAATAATATTAAGTCTACCAACCTATGAGCTTAAATTCATGGATTCATAATTTTCTAAACATATGTGATTCTGAGAAGATGACATGTAGTTAATCTAGACATCATTAACAATAAATCTTAAGGGTCTTAACTATCTGCATAAGGTATAATGATATAGTGATCATTTAGTTCATGCAAAATGCATATCTGATCAATCAAAATCTTCATTAAGTTCAATGTTTAAAATTCGATTTACGTGGCTGCGTAAGAGCATTCGGACCAGTTTCGTAACGAAGTAGGCCCATGCATACTTGTGGTCAACCCGTTTAAATGTGTTTAAATAAGTTGACTAATAAAAATATGATTGCACAATCAATTATGGCTCTAGTCGGGTCAAACCTGACAGCCTAATTTCTGAAGTGCAAACACATTTTTATAAATTAGTCATTACACCAGAATTCCCCCGCCAAAACAAAAAAAATAATTAATAAATCAACCTGACGATCTATCTTCCCCATTATTCTAGCAAACTGGTTTCCGCAAGGGGCTTGACGGAGTGAGGGCCAAAGGTCATACCTATTCCAATTAATGGGCAAACAAATAACAGCAACAACATGAAGGCCCGATGCTATCCTATTCAAGAGCTACCACCAAACAGTAAGAACTATTATTTTAGTTGTGTCTTCTGTTCACTTCTTTTTTTACTTTTAATACAATTTCTATATACTTAATTACATATTTTTCATCTTAATAATATATGTTAACTATTTCAACAATTTCCCATGATGTATTTATAACTGAAACTAAGGGGTTAACTTCCTTCCAGATTGTGCAACATTAAATCTTGATACTTAATGATACTAGTGAGTCATGAAAAGAAAATCTGATGTCTATAAACTATAATTTAAGAAATACAACATGTCCATCCCCAACCAGTGAACTTACATTTGTTTTTTGCAACACCTTGGTCTCCAAGGGTAACTTATTCAGTTCAAGATTGTACTTCATGTTTGCTAGAGTCGATTCATCACCATCAGTAAGTACCACCTGCAACAAATGTGTTTTCATCACATTCATGGTAACTAGAAAATATTAGTCAATTGATCCAGAAAATGATAAAGAAGGCTATTGCAAATTAATTACACATCAACAAAAGATTTGAATGAATATTACGCAAAAGGAGTAAAAGTATGCATCAAGCTGACAAAGTGGACCATCTGTCATTGTTTCCAACAACAACAACAAAAAAAAAAACAACAAAACAAAATCCATAGATAAGCTTTACATCAGATTAGATAAACTAGTGAGGATGCATGTGCGTTGCACGTGGTTAAATTTCATAATAATTTTGTTTTATTCCCTTAACATAAATTGGTTGTGAATTTGTTTCTAATATTAGATCTTCACTTGATGATTGAATCTTGTGTGAAACTTTAACATACTTACGTTCACATTTTGCTAGTTAGTTTGCTCTAGCGTTACATTTCCTTGCTTATCGTATATGTCATCAAAAATCAAGTTGATCAGTTGAGAACTTTAGTATATATATATTTTTGTAAGGGACAAATATAATTGGTAGAACTGCAGATGTTGCCTATAGGTTTACATCTAAAGTGTAACAAATTATGTACGTACATTGTGAAGCTTACAATCATCCAACTTTATTTATGAGATAAGCTTTCTGAATCCTTCTGCAGCATTAATTTTCCATGGACTCGAGCTCACAACTTCATGATGTTTATATATGTCATCAAAACTATATTAGCAACTTACACTGGTTTTAAAGTCTAATCATAGTTCATTGGTGATAATAAATGTCGAAGTTGAAAATGGAAAAAATACCAACTACTTTCATTTTTATTATACATTTATGTTATACCCTCAATATGTGTATGCAGCATGTGTAGAAGATATATGGTAAAAGTAAAAGATAACTTATTCTTTAAAAATATTATCCTCAATATATGTAAACATGTGTAGAAGATCAAGAATAAAAATGAACTCTCTTTTAGACATTGATTCATTATAAATGTTTAAAATCGGAACTCTCTTCTAAATAATTATCAAGATATCTGCATATGCAAGTTCTCATCCATCGGGATGAAATATTCTGCTTTCAAACTAAAATTTTGACATAAATACATTAATTGCTAATTCCTTCACAACAACGTTCCATTATTATGTCCAACTTGATTCTAAATCATGACTCTTATGCTCGTCATCTTCTCTCATGATAAAAGATCTTTCTTATGACCAATATGAAACTTCATGGAGAACTCATCAAATATTATTATTTTCCTAAGAAATTAATTATGCTAAAAATAATCATGTAAAGCTCCTGCTTATTGGTGAATATCAAACGAGTTCATCAAGATAACAATTGTCCATGTACTTTCTTTTTGAAGCATAATGGTTAATACTTGTGAATATCAAGGCAAGTATAGACAAATTCAATGTGTAAAATTTTTATTTTTACATTTTTGAGAGATGGTTATAACATTTTATCAGAATCAAACAAACAAGAAACACCATAGAAAAGAGGTATAAAAAAGACAAATAAGACAAACTAAGGTTACTATTTATAAAACCAAATGTAGAGATGAGCAAATAAGAGTGCCTATTATTGTAGGTGATATTGCAGTGCAAGTAAGAGCACCACATCAACTTTTCTTTCATCTTTGTATTTATGTTTTGGAGTGTCCTCAGCTAGCACAACCACATGTTGTCCATCTTGTGGCCAGAAATGAAATTCAACCAAGATATTGAAAATATCAATAATTAATTTATATCATAAAACTATATTTTTTTTTCACAAATTGATTTTGGAAAAATGGAAAACTACTAATTTGGCGGTGAGGGGAGAAATAAGGAGCTTAAAAATCTCAACGAAAAAATATAGCCAGAAAATGGTCATTTTGATCAGCTCAATAAGGTTGAATATTTAAGAAAACCTCCCAAAAACACTTTGAATTTTTGCACTTAGTTTCCATAATGGAGTTGCTCTATAATTTTATATAGATGAAAATTAACCTTTCAGGCCAATATATTCCACTAAGATCATTCATATCTTCAAGTTAGTCCATAAGCTTTCAAACAATTTTTGTTATAAAAACTTATAAACAATTTTGAAGAATATGAAAATTATACATAGCTGCCTCAAAATTTAAAATGGCAAACAACTTGCACAAAAATTTTTAGTATTAAAAACAATCCTCTTTAGATTTCTAAAAATACATATAATTCCCTAAAAAATCAAGATATTGCAAACAAATCCTTAACAAAATAAAAAACTACATATATCCTCTAATAATCTATAATTACAAAAAGTCCTAAAAACCAAAAAATTGTAAAAGATCCTAAAGATTCTAAAATTATAAATTAGCTCCTAAAAATATAAAATTACAAATGAACTCTTAAAATTTTTGAAAACTACAACCAACCCAATTTAAAATCTATAAATTATAAATAGCCCCCTAAAAATTCAAATAAACATCTGAAAAATATATAAAGTAGGATGCAATCTAGCTATCAAGTTAAGATGAGGCTAAAAAATCATAAATAGATAAGAGAATTAAGTGAAAAATATTATAAAAAATCATGATGTTCTTTTCTGAGAGCAAAACAAACTTTCAATGACAAATTGAACTACATGAAAGGGAAGAGATAAAAAAATGGTTTAAACACCTCTTTGATATATAGAAAATATTTACGGTTTACTATTGGTCCTACATCTCATGATCTAGCACGTGCTCCTCTTAATATTGTATTTCAAAAATTAAAATAAAAAATCTACGTGCTTACTCATGAGCTAACTTTGTCTTATTTTTTAGGAATTAGAAGCACTGACATAACTAATAATGACATTCATAGAAAACAAATGGATTAAATATATAAATAAATAAAAGTAGGTACAACCGTGCAGACACAGGCATCACTTGTATATAATAAAACAAAAGGTAAAGATTGATGGGTTCACTCTCTTATTAAGAAAAATATAAAATGAAGCTAAGTGCACCAATATATACAAACCAACCCAACTGTTAAACTTTCTCACTTGTTCAAATACTCAAGGGACACATGCATATAATCTTTAAAGTTAGCACAAAGGAACAAAACAGGCTACATTAATTAAAATCACGAAGTAACCAAACATCCCTTTGTTTTAAAGCTTGAATTGAAGTTGTATATTTAGACTTGCATGATACACAACCATATACGCTCACATGGCATTTTGGCATTCTATGAATAAAAAGCTACTGATGAAACTCACATAAAAATTATAATTATGATGCTATACCTTTGACAAAAAAGATTCATAATTAAGCTTTATTTAAAAATCACCGTCGACAACATAGTTGACATTCTTATTTCTGACAATACGCATTGTTTGATCTCAGAAGTAGGACATGTAACACTTCAACTTGAATTGGCTAGTAGCATTGATCCTCTCTAACTCATCATGACCTCATTCCGCACCAAAGATTTGACCAAAAAAGGATGCAAAGTGTCATCTCGTGACCAAGGTTATCGATAGCGGATAGCGCCGTATAACGGTGAGGCATCGCTAAGACTATTTGGGGCTATTACGACAAAATAGCAGTAAAAAACGCAAAGTCAAATAACTGTCTAATTTAGATATGTATAAATATTAAAAATAAAAAATTAAAGAAAATTCTAGAAAATCTAAAAGTGCATTTGATGATTTAAAAAGATCCTAAACATGAAATAGATATGTAATCGTCACATAACACCGAAGACGACTGGATGAGTCAAAGAGTCGTCGTCTTCGAGAAAATGAGCTAAGTGCTGAGAGGACTGCACTAGGAAGAGCTCACGATAAGAGGTGAGAGGAAGTGCTGAGGGAGGTGCCAGAGGTTATGGAAGGCGGTAAGAGTACGTGGGAAATTAGGGGAGGCGGTGGGATGTAGTGGTTATGGGTCGGGTTTAATTTTAAAAAATAAACCTCAAATCGCTCTTAAATAGCAGTCAAAAAACGGATTTTACCTGCAATCGCTTGCTATTCACTGCTATGGCGCTATTGGCAGCTTTTGTAAGTAAAAAACGCATATTTCGCAATATGACATATCGCTATTGGGCGATAGCGTAGCGGGAAGGGACCGCTAACGCTATTCGCGCCGCTATTGCGGAGCTATTTACCGCTATTTATAAAGTGCTCGTGACTCTTCTTGACTCTTCCCAACTAATACGATATAGTCCCACTACTAATGGGTAACATCCTGCATGTTGAGAGCACCATAAACATTCACATTAGGAAATATTTAGCACTTATCGGATCTCCCCTATTTATGTTTTGATTATGCTAGACGAACACAAATAGGTTAGGAACGAATCTTGAAGAATTATTTCGTATAATTAAAAATGTGATATGATTCAGAATAAAGAGAAAGCTAATTGATAGAACTATCTTAAAATATCTACCATTCAACTGAAGCAGAATGACATTGGAGCATTGACATCTTAGTGCATTGCTTCATTATGGGAAATTTTTTGCTTCACATCCTTCTTATAAGTATCAACGTTTATCATGACATAATCTCACATCTTCATCTTCTTGAGAGGTTCTTTTGTTGCTCTCTTATAGAGAATAGAAAGAGAAGAGTCATAAGGAGGTGAGAAAGTGCATAGCAGAGACGTTATGATAATCAATAGAGGATTAATGGGCATTGAGTATAATGATGCAACTAATTAAAGTCGGTTAATAGGGAATGAGAAATGGAACACGATTATGAATGTGAGAAGTTGCTCATTCTTATTGTTTATTTATTCATTTTTTATTATAGTTATATTATATACTACACGCATGACCTGATTATAATATACTTATTTAACTTCATTTATTCATTTTTTATTTCTAGTATAATTTGCAAGCGTAATTGACTATTATCTTCCCCTCATTCTTATGTATCTTGTCGGGAGAAAACCATCCTCTGAAATAACATTTCCTTAAAAATATCCCCAAAACTCAACGTTATTTAGGTTTCTTTCAAAATGGAATTTTTTTACCATTAATAGAAAATTACATGTAAAGCTTGTGATTGTAACAGTACGGAGACTGAAGGAGGGGAATAAAACTTGTAACTTTCACGGAGTTTTTTGCCCTTTCTTAATTGTATTGAATTTGAGTTCATCACTCTCCATTGTCCGAGTGCTATACTTGCATTAAGCAATTATGAAACTTAACGATTTTTAATTACCTAACGGTTCCAAATCATTACCTTCATCCATGCCAACTCTTCTATATTCTTTAAATATAATGAAAAAGGCTCATTCATAATGTAGGCATTAAATTACATGAGTTATGGAATCTTAAGGATTTTTAATTAATAATTAATAAATAAAAATAAAATGGGAAAAAAATAAAATGGTAATTATGAAACTTAAAAGGGGTAATATAGGCATTCAAAAGTTTTGATTACCATATTCTCTTTTATAAGTAGTATAGATAAGCCAATAAACAGAATAATGGATAAATGTCAAAAAGTAGCACCAATATTAAGGAGCAAATACTGAAATAAGTAGAAGGGTTTTTTTACTATTTAGGCATTTGCCTCATAGTGCAGAACTCAGCCTAAAACGAAATAGCTGTTTATTATATTTTTTGTTACCACACAGAAGAAAACAAATGTCATTTACTTGCTACATTTTACTCAAACAATCTTCCTCAAAGCACATTCAGGGACTAGAATATCCCACCAGTAACGACACTGGAGGTTCCACTGAACAACATAAAGCCTTTCAGCATCTGATACATCAAACTAACCATTATGGTTGAAGTGTATTTAACTTCTGAATATTAATAATGGAAGAATAGAAGAACTCTAACCAGGAATATGCATGTGAGAGTTTATGAAAGACTTGTAACCTTTCAACCATAGTGTAATACTAAGTTGTTAATGAGAAACATTATGAAAGCCATATCTTCTAGCAGTTGATACAAGCTCTTTTCAGTAGGTAGGTTGGCACCTCCTGATAGGTATCCACTACTCAACTTCAATGTTCTTTTCAAGTAGCTTTAAGAAATCTTGTCCAGTGATGAGAGCGATTTTCTGCATTCTGTTTTGACTACCTGTATTTACAGCTGACTTTAGTCATTATTCTTATATGCTTCCCGCCATGTTCAAGTGAGCAAATAAATTCATTTCAAAAACTTGCTGTACTCATAAAGTTTTTGAGTTAAGCTGAAGGGCTGCTTTCAGTTAGTATCTTGTTGACCATTTCATGCCTTAGCTGATTGCAGCATCCCATAGAAAGATTACTACATTTTTCATCATTGACATCAAAGATTAGCTTGAAGGTTGTACAAGATCAGCGATAAAAAAGAAACTTTCCCTAGCCACAACTAGCACTTTGAGTCTCTGACTCTTGTGAATAGTCCCCATAGTTTAAGAATGCAGCATCTACTAATGTACTTGATACCTGCTGATAAATTACGTCAATATTTACATGAAGCCATCTCAAACTTAAATTCCACCCTAAAGCTAATGCCAGAGAAGCTGGTTCGACGATGACAAAGATGGTCATGATGATGATGAATGTTCAAAGTGCGATGGCAGGTAATTAAGGATATATAGGATACAAGACCATGTACTAGTTAGAAAAAATAGCTAGTCAATATTTTGACTATATAGATCACGGTTTGTCACCAACATGCTAGTACCCTGGCCATTCAAGTACCATCTACATAGAACAATGTTAAAAAAACTGATTATGCAGCCATATAATTGGCCGCTTATGCAGATGAGGACCTGATCCACATAAGAATGAGAAAAAGCGCTCATAATTGACCGTTTTCATTAGGCGCTTGCATAAACTGTTTATGTGGCATTTTTCTTTTTAACTTTTGGGTAGTTTCCCATAGTTATCAAACCCGACCTACTTAACCTAGTAAGAAAAGCTCTAACCCTAATTTTTCCTCCAAACACACGATCTCTCTGCCATCTTTCACTGGTGTTCTCTATCCCCGCCGTCTTTTGCTGCCAAATGCAACTGTTCCCGTGGTTGATTGCCCCATGTGAGTTTTTCTTATTTCCTTTTTGTTTCTAATTGCATAAATTTTAGGAATTAGAGTTTAATTCTTTGTTCTTTTCTAACACTATAATCCAGTAATCTTTGATTCTTTGTTGCCTGTGATTTATTTTGGTAAGTATGTTAGTTAGTTACAGTATAGTTTAAAGAAAAGGCAGTAAAGAAAAGCCACCAAGTTAGTTAAATTATACATAATAATAACAAGAAGTGATTGTGCATGTTGCTTGTGGTTCTAAGTTCTAGTTGCCTGTGGAGTTATTTGTGCTAGTAGATTAATAGTACTACATAATTTTAATGCATGGATTGAATTTTAAGTAATTAACTAGTTATTGACTATTCAACTGCATGTCTGTTTGATTTTTAAGTTCATCTTTTCTTTCATGAATTTTGTATATTTTAGTATATGATAAATATTACATACATGTTAAAAATTAAAAATTACATAGTTCCGCATAATCCAATTTATCATTACTCCCTCCGGGACATAATAGAACCCAGTTTTTGAACATTAACGTAGAAATTAAAAACTCTTTATGTTCATATTATGAGTAGAAGTAGCAAAAAAGAGAGCAGTTGATCACTTAAAAAAACAGCAGAGGAGTTTTAACAAAAAGCATTACAACTGAGTTAACATTACTGGAATTCCCTTAAATAAAGTAGCTAATGCACGAGGCAAAGTGGAAGGTTTCTAAATAAATTCAATGGTTATCCAAATAGTGGAAATTTACAAAAAATAGAGTTTTTAGTGGTTGTTTCCTACGAAGCAAGATTTCAAGGATGAGGGCAAACCTATGTTACCCTGACACGGGATTTTTGGTCCCATACCTGTGTCGGGTACGTATTGGGTGCGGATCCGCGGCTACTTCACTCGCAAGGGCGGAAAAAAACGAACCTAAAATTTTGCTTTCACCACCTTGAAATACCCAGTGCTCTAAAGCGATTCTGCCTTCACCACCTTCGAACTCATCGACTGAAGCGACGACCCCATCAACGGAAGCGACGAATCCTGCTCCTCGACGACGAAATCAGGAGCCTCGACGAAGCAATTTCAGCGCCTCGACGACGAAACAGCTCCTCGACGACGACGACTACGAAAACCCTAGAGATTGGTGAGGAGAAATGGGAGGCGACGAAGACGGAGGAGAAATAAGAGGAAGCGAGGATGCGACGAAGACGGAGAAGTGGGAGGAGGCGGAAACCCTAGAGGGGGGAGGTTGAGGTTTATATGGGGAGGGGTTTGGGTTTGGGTTTATATAAGTAATAATATTAGTTCAAATTTTTTAATTAAAATAAAAATAGTTTTCTATTTCTTATGCAAGGAAGGGTTTTTTTCATCACCCGTTTGTTTTTTATATGGGGAGGAGTTTTGGTTTTGGTTTGTGTTTTATATAGGAGGGGGGTTTGGGTTTGGGTTTGGGTTTTATATGGGGAGAGGTTTGGGTTTGGGTTTATATAAGTAATAATATTAGTTCAAATTTTTTAATTAAAATAAAAATAGTTTTCTATTTCTTATGCAAGGAATATAGTTTTAACTTTTGGAATATGCTAGTTGTAAGTTTTTGGGATATAGAACTAACTTTTAGAGGTATATTTACAACTTTAAACAATATATTGTAATATTTTGAGGGATGTTTGTCATATTTTGGGTATATTTGCAAATGTAATATGTATTTAATTCAATACTGATCTAAAGTTAATTATTTTATATATATACAGTCGTGTCATCGTACCCTACTTTTTACAAATTTGTCGTGTCCCGTACCCATACCCACACCCGTACCCGTATCTAGGCAACATAGGGGCAAACGTACATGCAAAATTTGTTGAGAACATATTTCGCTTATGCAGTACTTATCTAAGTCATTATGGGCAAGTCATTTTTGCAAGGTGGAAGGTTTGTAAATAAATTAAATAGTGATCCAAATAGTGTAAACTTACAAAAAGAAAAGAGTTTCAATGGATGCATCCTAAGAAGGAAGATTTCAAGGATGAGGGAAAACGAACATACTAATTGTTGAGAACATATTTCGCCTATGCAGTACTTATCTATAAGTCATTATGGGCAAGCCTTATTTGTACCCTTTCAATAACAAAAGTATATTCATGAAAATAGTTTGGATGTATGCAATTTATTTTATGAATTTCTATTTCCTCGGGCAACAAGTATACATATGCCATGTTATACAAGTAAAACATGATTTCTATTCTAAGCAGTTCTATTCTAAACATGACTTCTATTCTAAGCAAAATATGAATTAGATGGTAAAACTCCACCCAGCAGGTATTAAGAAGTAAAAGAAAATAAACCTGAAAATAATTAATGAGTAATCTTTTGTTTTAAATCAGTATGTTTATGACATACCTCAGAAGCTCCAACACGAATAAGAGAAATACCAATCAAGCCAGCACCAGAACCAACCTGCTAATTTTCAAAATCAAACAAGTTGATCTTACTTTGAATGAGGTATTAAAATACAACAATTTAAACTAGTCTTAACAACCTTTTTTTTCAAAGGGTAGAAAATGTTTGAAAAAATAGTGTGTTTCACTTTTATCAATGTGACAAGATGGGTGATATCTATGTGTATGTATAGGCAGATATGCTCCAACCAAGGTTTTAAATATCGGTTACCGGGGACTTTTTGGAAGGTCAAAATCCATATTGGAGAACGGATATCGGGGATATATCGGGGATAAGTAATAGTAATCGGAGTAACATTACCGGATGGTGATATACATAATATAATACTCTAATATGTAATCTAACCATACTCAATGAAATATAAACATACCAAAATATAAATAATTATGTTTAGGATCACTAACGGTAGAAACTCGGGTCGGGTCGGGTCGGGTTTAAAGTGCATTAAATAGATGCATGTTGCCTGAAATTAAAATTCAAACTGAAGGCTGATAATTCTAATTTTTTGGCCAACAATATCGGTCAATAACTCACTTTATTGTCACATTATCGGCGATAAATATCCAACAATGACAACCGATTTAGAATCGAACTTATCATAGCGGAAGGCCCCCAAAACCGATAAATCGCTGATAATATTAGTTTATCGGCCAATATTTAAAACATTGGCTCTGCACCCCCACTTTTAGCAAAGCGACAAGATGGGTGATATATGCGTGTATATACAGGCAAACCCCACCCCACACAAAAAATAAAATAAAATAAAATAAAATAACGAATATGCATATGAGAATACAAAAATATCATCCAACATGGCAAAGGTTTCCTCCTATGTCAGTCTAGTCCAAAAGCTTCTGTAGATCTACATCAATGTATGATATTCATCACTCATTCGCCTTTACTCCTCATAATACGTATTAATGACAAATGAATTGGAAGCATTTATCCATATACTAGAAGTCTCAACCTTAATTTCTACTCACACGAACCTCAACCTAATGATGAACCCTTCCTCATAGATTTTTCAGTAAATGATCCATGTTGAGTTTTGGGACCACATGAGTGGCAGATGGATAATAGAGAATAATTTTTAATGGTTTATACATATTCAGTAGTTATCCAATTGTATTTCAATCGTATTAGTTCATGTTGTCTGTTAGTTCATATAGATTGACATACACCACAAATCAGCACAATCCATGGATGGTCCATTGTGATAAGTAAAAGTAATCAACAATCATTATGAATATAAGATTGATCCTCGTATGATTAGCCTAGAAAATTAAGCAATTCAAGGGCCATCAGATTTGGTTAGTTTATTTTATTCTAGTGTTTTCTGTATAGAGCATGAAATTGTTGATCTTTTACATGATTTAGCCATTTTTTATTCACATGTTCAATCCAGTTATAGAGAATGGTATCACACTAAAATAATAATTTCGTCCACATGGTTGGCAATGTTCAAAACAATATAATGTGGGAAAAAGATTTGGTTTGTTCTCTAGTCCAAACATTAGTCAAATAATAATAAGGTTGATTAAATCGAATATTTCAATATACAAGAAGTTCTGTGATTAGATTCCTTTACCTCAAAGCAAACTTTATTTGAAAAAGTATCCTGGTAAGTAACTATGATCTCTGACAAGAAAAGGCTTGATGGCCAAAGGGCGCACCTACAAAGTGCAAAAATGTGCAATCTAAGAATGAATGTGTTCCCCAAAAAAGAAGTAGATAAAATAGTTCAACTTATAGAGGAAAAAAGTGAGGAAAAACAGAATCATACAACTAATATATGGAAACACTTTGATAAGCATTCGTCTATTACATCTTCCACTCTCTAGCATGGACAGAACATGTCTTCCAGCAGGAGTCCTGAACAGCGGATAGGAAGGATAAGATGATGAACATAAAGATGATGAACAGTGTCAAATAACTTTATGGGGGAAAAATTATGCAGAGGGATGATTCTAGTGAGTGGAAAGCAATAATTGGGCTTATTATCCAGAGTAGAGAACAAGAGAGGGGTTAAGGGATTATTGATACAAAACCTTGTATCAGTAACCTATAGGGAATGAAAGTGTGTAAACTGAACTCTATGCCTCTCTTGGTTGACGTAGGGCTGGTTAGGATGAACCACATAAAATTACTGACATCTACATAATGAAAGTTCAATCATCTCAAGATAAATATGTTGATAGGGTTGAATAGGTTTAAACAATTCAGATTTAATCTTTCAAGTTCCAATAAATCACTTGTTTCAATTTATTGGGTCAGTTCTCGACTTCTTGTAGAGTTTACTATTGAAATAAAGAAAGCAGATATTTATACAGTCTTAGTCTCTTACAAGTATCATATTAATGGTTAAACATACAAAATTGAAGATGCATTCCTTGTTGAATGATGAAAAGGATTCATGCAGTCAATACCCAAAGTTTGGGACAAAGGCTTTCTTGATATTGTTGTTTCTATACGATGGATGTGTGTTTGTTGAGGGAACAGCCTCCTTTGTCAAATTTGGGTGCTCATAAGTCCTAGAATATTTTAAGCGATGTAAATGATATTCCTTATAATTTCCATAAACACAAAGACTGAAAGAAGCAAGGTAGCCATGTGATAGCATGAAAGTGGGGTAAACAAAAAAATTAGAGATAACAAATGAATTTAATGTCTAAAATAGTCTTTAACAATTAATAAGAATAAAATAATTGAAACTATCAACAACTACTCATCCATGAAGTCTCTTCCCAAAAACTACTCTGGTATTTAATCTACAATTTTGAGAAAGAAAATGAATAAATCTGCCAACATTGTTTCTTAATCTGATATATATAGTCTATAAATATTAAGATTTATAGTTACATAAATCTGATAGTTATCAGAAGTAAACCTGACATGCAAAAGAACTGAAGAGTATAATTTGAAAGCTAAATAAAACTTGATATGCATAGGAGTTGAGAATTTAATTTAGAAACTAAAATAAGCATTTATCTTGTCCTTATGTGCTACATACTTATTGAGAAGTTCGCATCTGAACGCCATACGATGCTATCAACCTATGACTACATTGATCATGAGGCTCACATGAGATTGAATTTTCTCCAGAATGTCTTCCTAGCATGTGGGACTTCATAGGATGTATGGGGTTACATAAAGCCTTACGCTATGTATGTGTGTATGTAAATTTATGTTACCACTCTATTCCATTTATCTTATATAGCATGCAGTAATGCACATGTTTTCTTGAGGCTTGAAGATGCACAATTTTCAGAACAACACCTAATTAATCAAGCTCAATGATAAAAGGATTAATTTTCTGTTACGCAGCTGAGACTTAGACACAGACCAGATTATGGTAGGGCATCCTCTTATCTACCTGTCGTTGTGAACAAGTGTTACATGGAGATGTGACATGTCTCACAGGGTCATATGTTGAAGATCCAAAAGGGCACGTCATGGATATATTCGAAAAGCTGACATGGTGAGGCCTCATCTCACCTTCCCCCACATTTGAGTGAGAAAGAGGACAGAAAAGATGCAAGTAACAATAGATAGAATGTCAAAACAAGGAAACAAGCCTTCAAAAGTATCAAGTTGACTTTCACAAAATAAATGCCGATAGTAACATATATAGCTATGTCTGACGGTATTTGTACTTCGTCTTTATCCCACTAGGAGAGAGGTTCTTCATGACATTATAGCTGGCATTCATAGGCAAAGGCAATAAAGGTTACCATAAATTTACCCAATCGGTTTATTTAAGCGGGCACGTCTACGAGAAGGAAATTCCACAATGACTCTACGAAAAGTCCTTGAAGTTTGTTTAAACTTTTGAAACAAATTAAATGACAACATAGGTATAATGAAGTTGTCAGACTGGAGGAAAAAAATAATTTCCATTCAAAATGGAAAAGCTAGAGGACAATGTCCATGCTTTTGGAAATTATGCAATCAATTTCACCAAATAATACCCCTAGGGTGACACTCTGTCATGTTAAATAAGTTCATAGGAATCTACAAACTACTTGATTGAACATATTAACACACTGCACGCCTACAAGTATGTCAGAACATAAAGGAGAAAATAACAGAAAATGGAAACAATAGATTTTCCTACTGTCATACATAATAAACATAATAATATATACATCATTTATTGATCACAAAAGTTTAACAATTTAACAATTCTGGATTAGACCATACCCAGTATCTCCTTCAAGCATGTTCAGTGAACATTGCAATGGAAAGACCAAGTCCAAAGAATCTGAACAGTCGTCATATCCTATTCAAGCATGAAGAGTTCAAACTTTAAAACAAAAAAGAAATATGCACTTAAGCAAAGATATAAACGCAGTATACACATAAACGCACCTGGGAAAAGAAAAGAAATTTCTTTAAATATTCTACTTTTCTCTTTTAGTGAGTCTTCGTCCTGGAAAGTACAAAAGAAAACATTATGGGGAAAGTAATTCCAAAGAGCAAAAAGAAAACCCTTGGTATACTATATTCCGATGCAACAACTTGCACAAATTACTTCTAGTGAAAAGATAACAAGGTTGTAGAATCAGCAAGCTACAGATAACATAATGATGTTGCACCTTAACTAATTTAATTATGAGCAAGCTTTTCCCCCTCAAAACAGCAGATGGCTTAAGAGGATGCGTTTAGTGAAAAAATCCAAAAAGGAATTCATCAAATCTGTAAGTCATGGAATTAGTGCACTGATGATTGTTAGTATTCTTGGGAAAACTCCAAAGAGGAATTGATGAGATATCAGTGCCAACGATAACTCTGACAGTAATCTTCAATAAGATAGTTCAAAATTGTTAACCGAAGAAACCATTGACTAGTGAGGGCTTTGATGCAAACCAAGATATTAGAAGAACAAAAGATGGATAGAGATATTGCACTGATTGTGTAGCTTAAGCTTGCAGAACGAGGTGCAAAGACCAAAATTACCCAAGAGTTGAAGAATCTGAATGACAACCAAAATAAGAATATTCCATCATAGGATATAAGAGTGAGCCACTGAGGTAATATAAGCGTTTTGCTTATCAATTATTGTAATCATGTATTTACCCCTGAGAATTATCCTTGTACATGATTAGAAAAGAAAATACATCTTAAACTGAAAAGCGGGAAAATACATCATAACTTCTCTCAAGGTATATAGAAGTTCATGAAGGCTGTCAGGATTGTGACTGTGCAAACAATTGTTGTAGTGGAGAAGACAACTAGAGACAAGAAGAGGGAGAGAAGGACGGAGAACAAAAGCAGAGTTCCATAGAAAATGATTACATATGGAGCTCAAATGTATGCTAATAGCATGCACCACGATTTGCACAAAAAGGGGGTGAGGATCAATTGCTTACCCTAAATCTTGACTACATGATGAGGTACACCTCATGGAAGCTCTGTATATAAATTTTCTTTTCAGAGGGATATGTTGCCAAGGAAGAGGAAAACAAATAGGAAACATGGATTACCCTCTGTAAGGTCATATGAAGAGTGAGTTGTTCATACAAGCCATCCATTGTAACCTCAGATGTCGATTCAGCAGCAAGTATGATTTTCTTAAGAATATTTCTCACATACATACTGTTATATGCATTCCCTTCAACGACCTGCGTCAGTGAAACATGAAAACCAAAATTACTAAAAGCACAATCTATTGTAGTAGAGTATCAGTTTCCAGAGAAACAAGAAAAAGATAGGCAAAACCACACCATTACATTTACTATCTCAGAATCAAACCAACAACATGAGACGTCTACCTGAAATTCTATACTAAATCTTATTTCAGGTAACATCAAACTTTTTCCTCTCAGAAGCACATTATCACCAGTATCTACCTTACACAAAAAGTGAACTTTCAAGTTGCAGAAACAATGGTTTTAAAAATTAATTCGGAACCAATCTCCTCTCAATTTTACTTCATATACTCGGGTACTTCTATAATGAAGTCATACCCGTACCGGACACGTACCCGACACTTTCCCGTACCCAAACTTCATGGACACTTCTTGAATATATGCATGCATTTATTAAACATGTACTCAATTATACGATATATGTGTTAATTTAAAACACTTGTCAAAGACTTCCTGGACGTAAAGCTTACACTTCGCATCCGTCTTTTGAAACTAATGAGATACGGGTCGGATTCGTTTCAGTCCATATCCAAGTTTAAAACTATATAGTTAATGGGTCGTTTAGATGTCTAGTAAAAACAATGTGTAGTTTACAATTCACAATAATCAATATGATAAAAGAAACTCAAAAATGTGATCGGAATTTTAATTCTAATGACACATGAAGGGGGAAAAATTATCTTATGTACAGTATTAATTCAATATATATATGTAGTCGTGTCCCCGTACCCTACATTTTACAGTTTTGCCGTGTCCCGTACCCGCACCTGTACCAGTACACATGCTCGTTTCCATGCAACTTAGCTTCATATGCACCCTTACACCAAACATGTAGGCATCGCCTAAGCATCCCAATCCAAAACAAAGCAGATCAGACAACCAGTTAAAGGATTGGTAAAAGCAGGAATTGACTACATTTAACCAGTTTAAGCCCACTTAGAATCTTTCATCTTGGAAAATACTGGAGCAGTCTTCTTCTTCTTCTACAGCTGCTAATGCTGCTTGATTGTAGCTATGCTCCTACGGCTACTGCTTCTCCTTTGTTGCTGCTTCTTTTTACTGGTTAGCATCTCCTAATGCTGCTGTTGCTCCAGTGTTGCTTCTTTTTTTCCCTCTTCCTCCCCATTCATCTACTTCTATGGTTTGACCATTGCTTTTCTGCTACTTGTGGGATTATATTGATGTTGCTACTGGTTTGATTCTTCTACTCAATTTAAGTTTTTCTCATTACTGATTAAACAGTTGAAATTTTAAGAATAAATACATAAAATGTTTTAGCAGCAAACAAGATGTCTTTGCTAGCAGAAAGGTCAAGTAACTCAAGTTTCTCCATATTATGTAAGGTGACAAAATCAAGGGTGAGTTACTGAACAATTTTAATAGCTTAAATGTATAGATCTTGTGTTAGAAGATCTAACTTAGTAATCTAGCTAATCTTAGGTACCATACTGTCCTCATGGATATTTAATTTCCATATCATTATAACAACAACTTTATTTCACTAAGTAGTCACTCTTGTTTCATTATCATTAGTGCTAAAATTTATGCTGCAGATCTTCGTCATCATGTGTCCTGTTAAAGCTCAATTGCAAACCAACTATTTAATGCATTCTTCATGCTTCATCTTAATGCAGTTGCAATTCAATTTCAATGTAGAATATTAAATTATTTGTTTTTAGTTATTCATTTTTTATTTTATTTACTTACTTTTTTTTGGAAGGAGGGTTGGGGTCATAGATTACAGTATTTTGGAGTTGCTTTTCTTTCTCCACAGTAGATGTTCAGAACAAAGCAGATAGAAAATGTACGTACCTTAGGATAATTACAGTATATCATTTAACAGATTTACCTACGCTATCACCTTAATGCGTGACACACATACACCTAGCAAAGAATGGAACTTCAAATGATCACAATTACTATCTAAATATGACTGTTAAATGAATAAACAAACATATAAAAAAATGGCGACAACCATGAATAATCAGTCTTCAATATATGAAAATGTTCAGACTGCATCTTTATGATTCTTCAATGAAAAACTAGATAAATAAAAGGCTTCGAGTATCTATATAGATTTGAAAAAATGTAAAGCACTCTACTGTTTATCCTGCTGCATTGATGGATTACTCAAAACTCAGTAAGGGCATAGTGCACATTTATACCAGCCTTTGATGTAACTGAGAACTTATGGATAAGAATAAAACATGCAAGGAACCCCTGAGCTTTGACAATGAACATAATGTTGCATAAACCAGAAGCAGAAAGGCTCCAAGTTTTCCTCTCTAACCAAAATTTTCAGTATGTGGCTCTCTTCGAAAGACCATTATAGATAGTCAAAAGTAAAGACACCATTTCCCATGATGGAAGACTAAAGTAGAAGTACCAGGTGCTGGTAAACTGGGACATATGCATAAGAGAAAAAAGGGTCATTAACTATTAGATAAAGAAGTCAAACTTCACCTAAAATACCAATATTATACGATGCAAAAGCAAAATCTGAAACAAACTGTTGAATGATCTTTTATTATTAGCTTGTTAATCATGAAATAGAACTTTATAAAATAAATTTAAAAAAAGGGTCTGACAGTATGTGGTGTCAAATAGAACCGCTAACAAATCAAGCATTCTTCGCATGAAGAACTGCGAGGAAGAGACAAGCACTTCATGTTCATTTTTAGAATATATGAAACTATATATGCTACATTAATACCTTCTAAATAGATGAAATCTTTTATGATCTATTACATTTAAACTACATTTGAACTCAAACTTTTCAGTCACCCTATAAAATCATAACTAAACCATCCAAGGTGAACCGAGTATGAAGGGATTTGTCCAAAATTATTGACAGAGTAAAGGTGCAGCAATTTGATTTCCACCAATATATTTCACATTGCCATGATAAAAGTATATCGAGCTCGTACAATCAAATCTGAAGGTTCTCTAGAACATATTAAACTCCGAAATCAAAACAATTGAAACGAGAGGAAAACATTTACACAAATTTGATTGATACTTACATTATTAATGCAATGCTCCAAAATATATGTTTGAATTTCTTCTGTAATTGATCCGCCACCAATTTGTCTAAAAAAATAAGAGTAATATATAATTAATACTGATTCTTGTGTAAAAATATCTATTTCAACCAACAACCAAAAATTTTGAAGACAAAGATTGCAGCTTTACTTGGCCAAGGAGACGAAGCAATTTGGGGGTTCCATGGCGCGAAACGCTGCTTTCAAAAACTTCATTCTCCTGCTGCTGTTGATGCTAGGGCTGATGGAATCGGCCATGATTCTTGCTTCTCCTCTTGCTTTTGATTTCGAATTCGGTATCAAATTGGTTTCTCTTTGGATTTATGAAGGCCGTTTGATTTTACGCCCTAAAAATGGGGGAGATGCGGCGGTCTCTTTAGAATTGCGTCGAGCACGGCCTGCATCTCACCCTAAAGGTAATCCGCCTTAAAAAAAGCCCAATTGCAGATAAATTTACAAAAAAAACGTTGTTTTTACATTGAAACTGCCTTTAAAATAGGTCAATTTGATATAGATCAATTCGATGGTAACCTCTTCCACTGGTTTTTAATATAGAAATCATATTACAAGTTACTAGTATAATGCACATGCTTTGCACTTGAACCTCGTACATATTTTAAGTTTTTAAATTTTTTTATTGAATAGTAAAACTATGTGTTAATAAATAAAATTGTATAATAAGATTGCTTAAAAAGAAATGTATGAATTAATTATTATTGTGTATTTATTGTAATTAAATTTTTTTTTTATAATGTTCATTTAGTGTTAACCTTTTTTCAAATAAGTCCACAAATCTTAAATCATTCTTTAATAAAACTACTAATTCTATAAGGTCTCTTAAATATGCCCCTCCAACTTGAAAGATGTTAATTTAACTCTAAATTAACTAAGCCGCATTAATCTTGCAAGCTTTTTCCTGATATTCCCTAAATAATTACACTTGATACCAGCAACATATTGCAAATAGTTACTTCTTATTGTAATTATTTAATAGGGTACATTACACTAAACCCTTATGAACTTTTCGGCCAATGTGAACTTTCAGAATTACACAAAACCCCTAATAACTTTTATGTTTCAAAGAAGACATCTAATAACTTTTTGAATTTTACAAATAACCCCTATAAATTAGAACCAGAAGATTGCATAAAAAAGGCATTTTGAAAGTTATTGGGTGTTTAGTGTAATTTATCTAAAAGATCATTGTGGCTTTCTACAAAAGTCATTAGGGGTTTAGTGTGATTTTGAATATTCATAGGATATATTTACTGCAAAATGCTGAAAGTTTATGGGGGTTCACTGTAATTTACTGTAACACCACTGATTTTCACATTGGCAGCGATCCAGAGTGAACCCCAGAGATGTTAGGACCTGCTATGCACCCTCCTCTATGCATAAGCAAGCTTAACAAGTCACTGTTGCTATTACTCTAGTAGATGTCAAACAACAATAGGGAGACACCCAAAAGCTAACCAAACTATCTTAATATCATGGCAAATCTCAAAAGTGAGGGTATACAACAAGTATATAATGATTTATAATGTTCTCAAGTTGAAATTTAAGCATAACACAGTTCGGAACTGAAAAGTGAACATATATCATATATGTGAGAAGTTCTAAACAAGAACTGAAATCTAACAGACTCTATGCAGATACCCAAGTACTACTGATGTCTAACATTGTATTAAAATATACATATCCATAGGAAATTCTCTATCTCTATATATATATACACACACACACACACACACACACGCACGCACGCACACACACACAACTCACAACTTACACAGGTACGGCCCGGCTCTGGCTACAAAAGTAAAGACACCAAAAGCTACATTGTGGAGTACTACCTAGCAAAAGCAAGGTTTGTTGCTACAAGCTAGCCTACGCCTCTTTTCACTCCTAAAGAACTACCTGAAATATTTTTATAAAACCACGACGTTACACGTCGGCAAGAACATCTCAACCAAAACTCACAAAAGCGATAAAAACTCATAAATCTCGAAGAAAACGACAACCATATGAAAGCATGTAAAAACAACAATCTTAAAGAAATTTCAAGGGTTAGTAGTCGACTACTTAAGACATTAGTCAGCTAGTCTGTAAACATGAAGTTTCTGTGACTTGATTTAAGAATGAGTAGTCGACTGTTAAACATAGTAATCGACTAATCTGTAAACATGAAGATTCTGTGACTTGATTTGAGAATGAGTAGTCGACTATTAAACATAGTAGTCGACTAATCTGTAAACATTAAGTGTCTGTAACTTTGACTAAGGCTTTTATAGTCGACTACTAATGATATTAGTCGACTACAGATACACAGAAATGAGATATAATACACATAGTAAATAAATTGTTATCATCACAATTATATCATGGGGACAAGATATTCAACAACAATATCATGTATCATAACTAAAGGAAAGCAACTTCCTAGAGAGCGAGCACTAACGTGAAACCTATCTCATAATAGTATAAGTCACTAACAGAAATAGGGCTATCAACGACGGATTTTTAGCGACGGACAAAACTGTTGCTATATCTTAGAATATAGCGACAGAATAGTTCGTCGCTATAATTCCGTCGTTAAAAAAAATTTACGACGGATTTATTACTATTAGCGACGAAAATTTATGTCGTCGTTGTTTTAAATTTTTACCAAAAGAAATTTAAGTTTTAATGATGGAATTTCTGTCGCTAAAGAATAAGAAAATAAAAAAAAATAGCGCGGGCTTGCCTAAAAAATTTGGATAACCCGCGCCCGAGATCTTATTTCCCCCCCCTCTCTCTCCCAAAATCAGCTGCCATCTCTCGTTCTCTCACTCCATCTCTCGTTCTTTATCATGGCTGCCCACCTCTCTCTCCATCTCTCTCAGTGGCCGCCGCCGAACCCGCCGCCAGTCCCGCCGCCGCTCTCGCCGCCTCTCTCTTTCAAGATATAGATCTTCCCTCCATCTCTTTTTCTCTCTCCCCCTACATCTCTCTTTCTCTCTGCCTCTCTCTTGGTCGGCCGACGCCAGCGGCCAGCCGACCAACGGCGGCCGGCGTCGTCCTACCGACAGTGAGGCAGAGAGAAAAAGAGATGTAGGGGGAGAGAGAAAGAGAGTTTTTTAATTTATTATATTGATTAATTTCATGTTTTTAATTATAATTAGAGTTTAATTTTTGCAAAATAAATAAATTATAAAAAAAATCCCAAAACCTAATAAAACATTACAAAACAAAAAATTTCCATCTTGATAAAATTATGACATAAAAAATTAAAATTTAGTTAGGGTTAGGGTTAGGGTTAGGGTTAGTTGAGGGTTAGGGTTAGGTTTTGGGTTGGGTGAGGGTGAGGGTGATGGTTAGGGTTAGGGTTTGTGGGAAGGTGAGGGTGAGGGTTAGGGTTAGGGCGAGGGAGAGGGCGAGGGGGTGGTTATGATGAGGGTGAGGGTTAGGGTGAGGGTTAGGATTAGGGTTAGGGTTTGGGTGAGGGTGAGGGTGAGGATGAGCGTGAGGGTGATGGTTAGGGTTAGGGTTTAGGGGAGGGTGAGAGTTAGGGTTAGGGTTAGGGCAAGGGAGAGCACGAGGGCGAGGGTTATGGCGAGGGTGAGGGTTAGGGTTAGGGCGAGGGTGGGGGTTATGGCGAGGTGAGGGTTAGTGTTAAGTGAGGGTTATGGTGAGGGTTAGGGTTAGAGTGAGGGTTAGGGTTAGGGCGAGGGGGAGGGCGAGGGCGGGGGTTATGACCAGGGCGAGGGTTAGGGTTAGGGTGAGGGTTAGGGTTAGGGTTAGGGTCAGGGTGAGGGTGAGCGTAAGGGTGAGGGTTAGCATAACTATTATATCATTACTTATATTGGTGAGGGTTACAGTGAGGGTTACAATGAAGGTTAGCATAACTATTACATTGCTAATTATATAGAAACTGTACACACACGTATTAGCTTTTAAGGTGTCAATTTGAGTATAATTTATATGTTATGGGTTAATGATATATTTGAATAAAATAGGAAAGGGGAGATCACGAACATTTTGCAGATCGTATTCTGACTTCCTGGAGCTCGAATTACACCGATGAAGAGAAGAAAGCGAAGAACCAGGATCTAGCTGTAAGTAGCAGTTCATTTGTATATTCAATTTTATTACAATGCATCATTAATAAGTCGACTTGCCCAGGTGGTTTTGATATATCACAGGAAAAATTACATGCCAGGTTACAGGAGCAAATGTCTCTGTCTCAGGTTGGTTCTAGCACTCCTGCCCGGCTAAGTAGAGAGGAGGAGGACTCCATCATCGAGACGGTCATTGGACCGAGTAGGAAGAACATATACCAATGGAGAGTAGAGGCCACACTAGTCTAGTAGCACCTATGAGTCTGCAACACCACCAGGAACACCAGGAAACAGTTCATATCAAGACTCGATGGAGTAGCGGTTGAAAGCGATTGAAGATTGGCAGTCTTAGCAAACAACATATCAGCGGATTACGGAGGAAGAGCGGAGATGCCGGGAGCAGAGAGAATTGGAGTTCACACAGTTCATGTCGACTCTGCCTCAGGAACACCAGCAGGCATATAGGAGATGGTTTATGTCGGATCAAGTAATATATATACTTTACTTTTTTTTAATTAAATAAATTAAATATATAATTCTTACTTAGTTATGAATTTTCTTCGCGAGTAAAAGATATCATACACACCGATACACATTGATACAAACTATTACACACAAACCCTAACTCTAACCCTAACACAAAGCCCCAAATATATACTTATAATGTTTTTATGTGATGGTGGTGTTGATGGTGTGTGCGTGCGTAGTGGTGGTGGTATTAGTTGGTGGGTTGGTTGGTTGGTTATGGTGTTGTGTTGTGGTGGTCATTATGTGATTGGTTTGTGGAGGGTTTAGTCATGGTGGGGGAGGGGAAGGAGTGGGGATTGGGTGGTGATGGTGGTGATAGAGGTGGAGGGGGTGTGGAGTGTGGTTGGTTGGTAGGTGGGTGGGTGGGGGGGCTTTGGTCGTGGTTGGGGGAGGGGGAGGAGTGGATATTTGGTAGTGGAGGTGGTTGAGGGGGAAGGGTGGGGGAGTGGGGAGTATGGTTGGTTGGTGGGTGGGGTTGGGGGATTTGTGGTGGTGGTGGTGGTGGTGGTGATGTTGTGTTATGGTGTTGTGTTGTGTTGTGTTGTGGTGGTCGTTATGTGATTGGTTGGTGTCAGGTTCGGTCGTGGTAGGGGAGGGGGAGGAGTGGGGATTGGATGCGTGTATGCGTGCATGTGTGTGTGTGTGTGTGTGTGCGCGCGCGCATGTTGATGGTCATGTGGATGGTGCATGCGTGTGTGGTGAGAAAATTGTGGATGGTGGTAGGGTGCGTACGTGCGTTGTTAAATTTTTTTGCGTGCGTGCGTATAATACATAAGAATATGTCATGATACTATCTCCGAAATATATAATACATAAGATTATGACATGATACTCTCTCATATTGCTACACTTGCATGTCATACTATGTTGTTTTATAATTTGTTACTTTACTGTAAAATTTAGTTTTTGATGATGTACTGATGTATAACTCTTGTTAACGTTTGATTTATATTTGCAGGTCAGGACTTCTAGATATGGTGGAGCTGGTGATGAGGATGATGATGATGATCAAGAGGATTGATTTGTATAATTTAACTTTGAAAATAATATTTATTATGTTGGGATATTTTTATTTGTTTTTATTAAAATATACGTGTTATATATGCATGAGAATGAATAGTATATTGCTGATTGAACAGGGTTTTAAATTTATTATATTATTGTACAGGGTTATATATGCATGAGAATGAATAGTATATTGCTGATTGAACAGGGTTTTAAATTTATTATATTATTGTACAGGGTTTTTTCAATTTTCAAAATATTTTTAAAAACAATTGTAGTCATTTTTAGCGACGGATTAGCCGTCACTAAAGATACATTTAGCAACGGAAAACGGACATGTGGAAAGGAAAACGGACATGCTTTTGGCAACGAAATGTCTGTCGCTATTATTTTTAGCTACGAAAATTTCTTTTTTTTTAAAAAAAAGAGCGATGGAAAGTCCGTCGTTGATTTTTCGTCAGTGAAATTTAGCGACGGAATTTTTGTCACCAAAAGTCTTATTAACTACCCCTAATATGTGGACGATAATTTGGCGACAGAAATCTTTTTATTCCGTCGCCAAAAGTAATAGCGGCGGATTTTTGACTTTTGGCGATGGATTTGTCTGTCGCCAAAAGTCTTGTATCCAGTAGTGAGTCAAGGTGCATAGGCATTCGACGGCCTATCTCATGAACATTATTTAGTGGTTCACAACCAAATACAAATTTCCGTTGGAGTGACTTGCTATCCCACTTGTACTTCTGCTAGGTGACTCATAGGCCTAATGCAGGCAACAATCTGCTAAGTGACATATAGTCTGTAGGCGTCAAAAAAATGCTGAAAGATATCCAAATACAACTCAAGAGGAAGTCATCCAAAAATCAAGAAATGGACACAAGTATAGACCGTCTCGCACGCGAGACAGTCTTTACTGTCTCGCCCGTGCGAGACAGTGTTTACTGTCTCACCCGTGCGAGACAGTGTTTACTATCTCGCATGCGAGATAGTGTTTACTGTCTCGCACGCGAGACAGCTCTTAAAAGTTCAGAAAACTATTTTAAACCACCGACACGTGGCCACCAACTGTTCAAGAACGTGGGAAACGTCGTGGGTGAGAATCACGTTGTTAACTGCCAAAATAACAGAGTTTTAAAACGTGGGAAAGCAGTTACAAAACTGTCGGGCAGTTGAAGTTTTCCGAGACAGTGTTTACTGTCTCGGAACGCGAGACAGTCTTTACTGTCTCGGCCGCCAAGACAGCAAACACTGTCTCGGAAGCACTGTTCATCCAGGGGTTATAAATACCCCCTGAGATCGATTTTTTGAGAAGGGGCTGATCGTTGAACATTTCAGAGCAGACAGAGCAGAGTTCCCGAGCTTCTGGCAATTCCTTGAGATTCGAGCTTTGACTTGATCTTAAGAAGAACGATCGTCTTACTTTGATAAGATCTTCGTTTCAAATTCTCACTTCGATAAACGAAGAAAGAATCATTAAGCCCCCTTCACGATTCAATCAGAATCTGTGATTCGGTGGTCCACGGGCTAACGCACCCCCGGCACAGGCAAAGATCCCACGCAAGCAGCGATCCAAACAACGATCCTGCGTTTTGTTTCTAAAAAGTTATAATTTTTATTTTGTTGTATAAAAAAGTCTTATAAAAAGGCTATCTCTTTTGAATTTGTTGTAATCGACCGAAGATATAATGAATTCCATGACAAAACCAACTTTTGACGAAAACAAACTGGCGACCACAATGGGAGCCAACGGTCTCGCTACCGAGACCGTCGTGTCGTAGCCGATCAAGATCCCGATTGAATCAACGGTCGAGTACGAGTTCGACCAAGCGAAGTTTGAGGAGTATTTGTCATCCTCATCTGCAAAGTCTTCCTCGCCTCGCAAATGCAGGAAGATTTCATCTTCGTTGAAGCTTCTTAAGTTGTCAAATGCTACGGATGAAGACCCTTGTCCGATTGTTGTTGAGAATTCTACTCGCAACATCTCTGCTCACGATGACTCTTCTCCAGTTAAAGAGTCATTGAATCAAAGCCCGTCGGCACCGACGAAAAGAGTTCGTCAGAGACAACGTCAACGCCGCGCTCGCCAAATGGCTAAGGCATTGGAACAAACCGACGGGGTTCGCTATCATGCGGACCTAGAGTCGAGGAGGCATCGAGTGGTTCAGTTGTCTCAACAAGCAATTACTCATGTCTCTGCTAAACTAACAATGAAAGAATGGACTCTCGTCAAAAGGGTTCGTTCGACCCGCAAAGAACGTATACAAAAGCGTCATGCAAACGCTACCCATGCCCATACTCTCTTACAACAAAGACGAGGAAGGAAGAAGGAAACGATGGCTAAAGAACCACCAAAACTCTGTAAAGTTTGGATTCCCAAGTCTGGAGTTGTACAAAATCATCATTCAGAGCCCGTTAAAACTCCACACCCGCAAGGGGGTGGTTCTAAACGTATGACTCCTGACATAACCTTAGATCGCTCAAAGGCAACAATAAGTTGTCCTGAGAATGCCAACAAGGTTTTACACCCCCAGAAGAAAACGCGTTCATCAAAAGGCATCGTTATACCTGGGAGGTCATACCAGCAGACGATAGGATTTTCCGGCAATCATACCGATGAATCGTACTATCAAGCTGGAGGTGTAAATAAATTTCAAAAGAGAATTGTCCAAGAAATGAACTCTCATTGTTCCTGTGCACGACTCATTAGAGCAGTACTATCAGAATGTGGCTACTCCAAACGAGGAGTCATCCCGCAAAGAGCCTCAGTGCTCCCGAAACTTTTCACCGAAATGTCGAAGTCCAAGCCGAGACATTTCTGCAAGAGAAGATCAGCTGTGCAAGATGACGAATTCCCTGAAGTCACCATCAACATGGCTGATAAAGGAAAATCTAAGCGACATTCAAGTGAATCAAATCCTGACTTTTCTCTGGAAGAAAAAGTCAACTCAAGAATTGCTCAACAGATATCTCGACTCCAATTAGGAGCCAGCAGACGTAGGGACTACAAGAGAATGCATGAAGGAATGTCCTCGGAGGATGAACTCTCGGACACTTGTTCTGCGATCGCTTCAGATGATACAATATCTAGCACGGGGCAAACCAAAAAAGTGTTCACAATCACCTCTGATCAGTTCACTCAAATACTTCAAGAAGCTCTAACCAAACAACGCGAAGAAATTAGAGCTGAGATGAAGATGGAGATGGAGTTGGCTATTCAACAAATGAGAGAATTGCTAGCTCAACGGCCTTAACTTCCTGAGTCCAGTCAATGAGCTGAATCCAGCCACTGCACTCAAAATATTGCAGATGACAGTGATCCGGAAGTGGATGAAGTCATCTTTGCTGATGCACCTCCTAATAACGATAACACTAGGGGTGGTTTAACGGATCCTCCCAACAACGATATTAGGGGTAGTTCGATCACACCTCTTAATAATACTGGGGGTGGCCCAATTATTTCTCCTCAATATCATTCAAAGAGAGATAAAGATGAGGATAAGAAAATGCAAGACCTTGAATATAAAGTCAATGCTTTGATGTCTGCTTAGGAAGTGAAGAAGACGGGTATTCCGTGTCCCTATCCAAGAGAATGGGATTCAATTCCATACCCGACAAAATTCCATCTGATTAACTTCACACCATTCGATGGAAAGAGCTCACCTATTCAGCACTTGATTTATTTCAAGTCTCATTTGGGCATGATATCTGGAAACGAGGCTTTAATGGTCCGGTCATTCGTTGGCACCCTTCGTGGTCCCGCCTTCGATTGGTATGACGTCTCAAGCCAGGGAGCATCAATTGCTGGAATGACATAGAAAGTTTGTTCCTCAGTAATTTCTTCGATGATGACACCGAAGTGTCAATCGGAACCCTTCTGGATGAGAAACAAAAAGATGGAGAGTCGGTTGATAATTTTATCAAACGCTTCCATAACAAGGCAATGAATTGCAGAGATCCCGTTACAGAGGAGTTCATCCTGCAAACATGCCATAATAATCTCTCTATCGATGTCCTGGAAGTCCTGGGGGTCGTACCATCCAAAACTTGGAAAGATTTGAAAATACGCGGTGAACAATCTGAACATTTTCTTAAAAGAAAGAAAGTTAAGAGAAATCAAACGACGGTATCTACAACCGTGGTGAATGCGACTCTCGATCCGAAATTCCAAAAGGAATATTCTTTCGAAGATGATGAAGCTCCAGCCATCTTGAAATACCTCCTCACCAATGACAAAATCGAACTGCCTCCTATTAAAGATCAAGAAGGTGCCAAGATGATTACAGATCCAAACTACTGTGCATATCACAGAAGGGTTCTTCATCCCACCAAGATTTGCTTCGGACTAAAAAATAAAATCCAAGCTTTAATTAACTCTGGCGTCATAACGGCAAAACAAGCCAAATGAAGACGCATGATACTCCATTGGGTACACGAGTATAAACTGTTTCCCCTAACTCCGAAGAGTATATGAGTATAAACTGCTTCTCCATGTAACTCCAAAAGGTATACGAGTATAAACTGTTTCTCGAACCTCCGACCAATATAAGAGGTTAAAAGTTGCTTCCAAATGTGATTAGACTCAGGTTCACCTGAAAGCTGGGGGTGGATATGAGATTATCATAGCTGAACACGAAGATAGGAATCAAGATCTGATTCTATATCAAGAACAGCAACATTGCTCACAAACGAAAAGTTCCTGAAAAAGTACTATCCCTAGTACATTCAGGGTAACCTATTTAACGGGAAGTTTCTGGAGAATACTATATATGGTATTCTTAAGGATAACCCGAAACTAATCAATTATTCAAGGTGAAAACCAATCATCTGAATAATCCATCCTTAATCATGACAAAAAAATGATTAAGAACCTTCCCCTGTGGCTATTTAATCATATCCAAAATGATTAAAACCCTCCCACTGTGATTTTTAGAGTACTCTTTCATTGAGATGAGATTCAATGACTTCATCAAGTCGATCTTCCCTCACAAAACTCTGAAATCATTTAAGGGTGAAACATGTCCCATTTGCTTTTCTCCCATTTGATTCTTGGTTGGTCTCAATCGTCGGTATTAGTTTCGCCAACTCCTTGTTTGTTGGAAATTTTGTAACAAGAAGAATAGTAAAAAGAATTGT
>BQKN01064826.1:731938-742367 GCA_022839385.1 Asparagus kiusianus
GTAACCTTCAGCGATCTACGTGAAAGTCTTCAAATTGTAGCCTTCTGGAAGTCGTCAGATTGTAACTTCCATCATCGGTGTCTGATGAGGATCAGCTATCTATCGTGATTTTTAGACAGCCTACACTCCTACTATAACTTTCCAAGTACTCTTTCGTTGAGATGATATTCAATGACCTCATTGGGTCAGTATTTCCTCACGAAACTCCTACGGTCTAATTGTGGAGTGCTTGATAATTCACACCCCTCCACCATAAAATCCCTCACCGATCAAATCAACTGACGGTGGGTCCAACAAAATACTTCGTGGTTAAATCCACCCAAACTCCCGCTGTGTCCAAGCCTTCAATACTCCCACTGTTGGGCTCTAACACAACACCCAAAATTTCAATTCATGACAATTGGCAACACCCATTCGGTCAAACCTTTAAACAGTTAGGACCAAAGCCAAAATCTCCTCTCGATTCCCTCCATGAACGAGAGGTCCACAACTTGAGCGATCAAACCTTTAAACAGTTAGGATCGTATCAAACCCCCACTTGGTCAAACCTTACTACAGTTAGGACCATAACCAAAATCCCCTCTCGATTCCTTCCATGAACGAGAGGTCCACAAATTGAACGATCAAACCTTTAAACAGTTAAGATCGTATCAAACCCCATTTGGTCAAACCTTTAAACAGTTAGGACCAAAGCCAAAATCTTCTCTCGATTCCTTCCATGAACGAGAGGTCCACAAATTGAATGATCAAACCTTTAAACAGTTAGGATCATCTCAAATCTCCACTTTGGTCAAACCTTCCTACAGTTAGGACTAAAACCAAAATCCCCTCTCGATTTGTTCCATGAACGAGAGGTCCATAAATTGAATGATCAAACCTTTAAACGGTTAGGATCATCTCAAAATTCCCACTTGGTCAAACCTTACTACAGTTAGGACCACAACAAAAATCTCTTCTCGATTCTTTCCACGAACGAGAGGTCCATTTTCAAGTTGAATAATCAAACCTTATGACAGTTAAGATTATTCAAACCCGTCCAGATTCTCTAAGTGGAGATCCCACTTTGAGTTTCCTTTGCATCAGGAGATAGAATATAAAATTCTTCCTCTCCATCATCGGGTTCATCTCTACCAACAAACAAGAGACTAGGAGATAGAATGTAAAATTCTTCCTCTCCATCATCGGGTTCATCTCTACCAACAAACAAGAGACCAAGAGATAGAATATAAAATTCTTCCTCTCCATCATCGGGTTCATCTCTACCAACAAAAAAGAGACCAGAATACTCCAATAGGTACACAAGTCTAAACTGTTTCCCTACCCTCAACAGGAAGTTTCTGGAGAATATCACTTAGAATATTCTTAAGAATAACCTGGCTACCTCCTAACGGGTATATGAGTTTAACTATTCCTTGAAAACTCCAAAAAAATACATGAATATAAACTGTGTTCTTAGGAAGAACTGATACAGTGATTAACAATCCAGTATCAATTTGATGACAAAAGCTGAATTCACAAATACAAATTCCAGCTTCGAGTCAAGACTTCGGCAACGGTCAAGCGATAAACGTAGCACCAGAAGAATTTTTGTCTATTCTACAAAGCAATGAATAGACCAAAGGATGAAGAAGTCAAGAGTTGAAGCCATTCACAAGTCCTTCTATACGATCTACTCAGTTAAATACTGAAGTGATTGAAAACAAAACCCATCTTATCCAAAGTGTCCCAGACTCCTCTATAAAGGAATGAGTCTAGAACACTTTGGAGGGGGTATCTGTAGGCGTCAAAAAAATGCTGAAAGATATCCAAATACAGCTCAAGAGGAAGTCATCCAAAAAATCAAGAAATGGACACAAGTATAGACCGTCTCGCACGCGAGACAGTCTTTACTGTCTCGCCCGTGCGAGACAGTCTTTACTGTCTCGCCCGTGCAAGACAGTGTTTACTATCTCGCCCGTGCGAGACAGTGTTTACTGTCTCACACGCGAGATAGTGTTTACTGTCTCGCACGCGAGACAGCTCTCAAAAGTTCAGAAAACTGTTTTAAACCGCCGACACGTGGCCACCAACTGTTCAAGAATGTGGGAAACGTCATGGGCGAGAATCACGTTGATAACTGCCAAAATAACGGAGTTTTAAAACGTGGGAAAGCAGTTACAAAACTGTCGGGCAGTTGAAGTTTTCCGAGACAGTGTTTATTATCTCGGAACGCGAGACAGTCTTTACTGTCTCGGCCGCCGAGACAGCAAACACTATCTCGGAAGCACTGTTCATCCAGGGGTTATAAATACCCCTTGAGATTGATTTTTTGAGAAGGGGCTGATCGTTGAACATTTCAGAGCAGACAGAGCAGAGTTCCTAAGCTTCTGGCAATTCCTTGAGATTCGAGCTTTGACTTGATCTTAAGAAGAACGATCGTCTTACTTTGATAAGATCTTCGTTTCAAATTCTCACTTCGATAAACGAAGGAAGAATCATTAAGCCCCCTTCACGATTCAATCAGAATCTGTGATTCGGTGGTCCACGGGCTAACGCACCCCCGACACAGGCAAAGATCCCACGCAAGCAGCGATCCAAACAACGATCCTGCGTTTGTTTCTAAAAAGTTGTAATTTTTATTTTGTTGTGTAAAAGAAGTCTTATAAAAAGGCTATCTCTTTTGAATTTGTTGTAATCGACCGAAGATATAATGAATTCCATGAAAAAACCAACTTTTGACGAAAACATAGTCCTAACTCAGGCAACAATCTGTTGGGTGGCTCGTAGGCCCATCTCAGGCAAAAATCTGCTGAGTGGATCATAAGCTTAACTTAGGCAACATACTTGTGTTATCATAACGATCTCATATTAACATATATTCAACTTATAATGCTAATAATACAATAGATGCTCATCACCATCATGATCATTTAATTCCCCGATAATACGTGCTCCTACGTATCACGAATATCGAAATTTAGCTACGAGAGCTCTACGTACACACACGTTTACCCTTCAACTTCCGCACCATAAACATATCACATACCACACATAAAAACACTTTGTGCATGCGCCCGAGGTTAAATCAATGAAATTAACAAATTTCGTCAAGATCTAATAATTTCTCTATTGAAAGAAGCTTGATGAGTTTACTATCAAAACTAGAACTCATCTTATTTCATCCGAATAAGAGGCAAAGTTTTATGCAAAATAATCCAAGAGGGGTCAGATTGTCTTTCCAATGCACATGCATAAACTTTAGCTAAAAAATTGAGATAGCAATTAAACTTCAAATTAAACTAAACTAGTGCCAAATAAAAAAATATTTGAATCTAGTTTTAAAAACAGAAAATTATTCTTAAAAAGAGTTTATCTAGAGAAAGATATACTTAATTAACTAACCATATGTTCTGCATAAAACTGCTACACAAGGCTGATGTTATAAACATCGACATGCATGCTTAAATAAACTCCAAATTAAACCAAACTAGTAATAAATTAAAGATGTGTGAATCTTCCAAAACTGTAAATCATTCTTAAAAAGAGTTTATTTAGAGAAAGATATGATCAATTAACTAACCACATATTCTACAGAAAACTGCTGCACAAGGCTGATGCTACAAACATCGACATGCATGCTTAAATAAACTCCAAATTAAACCAAATTAGTGCCAAAAGAATATTGTGTGAATCTAGTTTCAAAAACCAAAAACCATTCTAAAAAAGAGTTTGTTTAAAAAAATATATGCTCAATTTACTAATGATATGCATACTTAATTAATCTATTAGTCTATCTTGATTACATAAAAATCCCTCCTTTATAATTTGATTATTCAAAATATGAGTATTTGATTATGAATTTAACTCAAGACATAAAAATTCATAATCAAATACAACCTACAAAAAGAGGGTAAGGTTTGGAGGAGATAAACATACCTTGAAAGGGATTCGATCTTTGAAAATCGAGAATTAGCGGATCGGCCTTCACAAGACTTGTAGATCCGCTCGATGCCGAGCTTTTTCATTCACAAAGTTTTCTCAAATTCATCCTAAAAATTTTTAGTTTACCATGAGCCTTTAGATGAAGGTTTGAGTGGATCTAGACCCTTGATTTTCTTTTAAGAGGATGAGAGTGTAAGAGAGAGAATTCATTCTTTCATGAACGTTCTCTCTCCTCTCTAACCCTCTTCTTCCTCCTCTCAAACTTGAATGAATTCTCTCTCCTCTCTAACCCTCTTCTTCCTCCTCTCAAGCTCTCTTGAATCCATGGCTATGGTGGACTAAAAATTTTTTAGAGGAATTTAGGGAAACTTTGTGAACGGGAAAGCTTGGCATCGAGCGGATCTACAACTCTTGTGAAGTCGATCCGCTAATTCTCGATTTTCGGAGATCGAATCACTTTAAAGGCAAGTTTATCTCCTCCAAGCCTCACTCTTTTTTTGTAGGTTATATTTGGTTATGTTCTTGAGTTGAATTCATGATCAAATACACATATTTTGAATAATCAAATTATAAAGGAGGGATTTTTATGTAACCAATATAGACTAATAGATTAATTAAGCTTGCATATTGTTAGTAAATTGAGCATATCTTTCACTAGATAAACTATTTTTAAGAATGGTTTTTGGTTTTGAAAACTAGATTCACACAGAATTCATTTAGGACTAGTTTGGTTCATTTTGGAGTTTATTTAGGCATGCATGTTGATGTTTGTAGCATCAGCCTTATACAGCAGTTTTTTGTAGAACATGTGGTTAGCTAATTGAGCATATCTTTTCCTATATAAACTCTTTTTAATAATTATTTCTGATTTTAAAAACTAGATTCATACATCTTTCATTTGGCACTAGTTTGGTTTAATTTAGAGTTTATTTAGACATGCATGTCAATATTTGTAACATCAGCCTTGTGCAGTAGTTTTTTACAGAACATATGGTTAGTTAATTGAGCATATTTTTCTTTAGATAAATTTTTTTAAGAATGGTTTTCTATTTTGGAAACTAAATTCATACATATTTCATTTGGAACTAGTTTAGTTTAATTTAGAGTTTAATTATTATCTCAATTTTTTAGCTAAAGTTTATGCACGTGCACTGGAAAGACAATATGACCCCTCTTGGATTGTTTTGCATAAAACTTTACCTCTTATTCGGATGAAATAAGATGGGTTCTGGTTTTGATAATAAACTCATAAAGCTTCTTTCAATAGAGAAATTATTAGATCTTGACGAAATTTGTTAATTTCGTTGAATTAATCTCGGGCGCATGCACGAAGTGCTTTTATGTGTGGTACGTGATATGCTTGTGGTGTGGAAGTTGAAGCGTGCACGGGTGTGTACGTAGAGCTCTCGTACCTAAATTTTGATATTCGCATGATACGTAGGAGCATGTATCGTCGAGGAATTAAATAATCACAATGGGGTGATGATCATCTATTGTATTATTGGCAACATACTTGTGTTATCATAACGAGCTCATATTAATATATATTCAACTTATAATGCCAATAATATAAGAGATGCTCACCACCCCATCGTGATCATATAATTCCCCAACAATACATGCTTCTACGCATCGTACGAATACTAAAATTTAGCTATGAGAGCTCTACATACACACGCATTCACGCTTCAACTCCCGCACCACAAGCATATCACATACCACACATAAAAGCACTTTGTGCATGCGCCCAAGGTTAAATCAACGAAATTAATTTTTTTTGTTAAGATCTAATAATTTCTCTACTAAAAGAAACTTGATGAGTTTACTATCAAAACTAGAATCCATCTTATTTTATCCGAATAAGAGGCAAAGGTTTATGCAAAATAATCCAAGAGGGGTCAGATTGTCATTCCAGTGCACGTGCATAAACTTTAGCTAAAAAAATGAAATAACAATTAAACTCCAAATTAAACCAAACTAGTACCAAATGAAAGATGTATGTCATATAGTTTTCAAAATAGAAAACCATTCTTAAAAAGAGTTTATCTAGAGAAAGATATGCTTAATTAACTAATCATATATTCTGCAGAAAACTGCTGCATAAGGCTGATGTTACAAATATCGACATGCATGCTTAAATAAACTCCAAATTAAATCAAACTAGTGCCAAATGAAATATGTATGAGTCTAGTTTTTAAAACCGAAAACTATTCTTAAAAAGAGTTTATCTAGTGAAAGATAAGCTCAATTAACTAACTATATATTCTGCAGAAAACTACTGCACAAGGCTGATGCTACAAACATCAACATGCATGCCTAAATAAACTCCAAATTAAACCAAACCGGAGCCAAATGAATTCTGTATGAATCTAGTTTCCAAAACTGAAAACCATTCTTAAAAACGTTTATCTAGTGAAACATTTGCTCAATTTACTAACGACATATAAGCTTAATTTAATCTATTAGTCTATCTTGATTACATAAAAATCCCTTCTTTATAATTTGATTATTCAAAATATGAGTGTTTGATCATGAATCCAACTCAAGAACATAACCAAATACAACCTACAAAAAGAGGGTAAGGTTTGGAGGAGATAAACTTTCCTTGAAAGCGATCTGATCTCTGAAAATTGAGAATTAGCGAATCGGTCTTCAAAGGAGTTGTAGATCCGCTCGATGCCAAGCTTTTTCATTCACAAAGTTTCCTCAAATTCCTCCAAAAAATTTTCAGTCTACCATGGCTATGGATTCAAGAGAGCTAGAGAGGAGGAAGAAGAGGTTAAAGAGGAGAGAGAACGTTCATGAAAGAATGAATTCTCTCTCTTACACTCTCATCCTCTTAAAAGAAAATCAAAGGTCTAGATCCACTCAAACCTTCATCCAAAGGCTCATGGTAAAAGTTGACCAAGTCAACTCTCCATAATAAATGACAACTTAAGTCAAAGCAGATAAAACACAGTTATATCCGGGTATTTTACCAGCTCGTAGTTTAGCTGATTTTCTCCGGTATCCGAATAAATCGCTGATTTACTCCCGACACGATCTCAATGTTATGAGGATGATGGCACTAACTGTATGTCCATTTGAGTTACAAATAAAATATTAAAAATAAAAACTGCAGGTTTCGAGCTATCTCGCGACACCGAGGCCGAAACTGCAAACGAAGTCTAAATCAAACCAAACTGGGCTCATAGCATAAAAACCATATTCTAAGATTGATGGAACCATTCTGAGACCCATCTGATTAGCAGAAATAACTCAAACTATTGTACGACGGCAGACTCGCGCTATCGTAAACCGAGCTGCAAACAACTCCAAATAAATTCTAACTGATTCCATTCGTCACAGAATGATAAGCACACATCATAAAACCTATTAAATTTCAAATAATTTATTAAATAAATTTACAAAAAATCTGGAGTTTTACATTTACCTTATTTAAAATAATTATACTGTCTATGTATTATTAAATATTTATGTAATTTAATTTTTTAGTTATGCTCTTAAATAATTTAGTACTTTAAATATTTTATAAATTTTTATTATGCTATCATTAACAATTAATAATAGTATTATTAATATTAAATAATTTTTTGTAAAAATGTTAGTTTTTAATCGTTACCAAATACGAAATATTCAGTATCATGTAATAATCATTGAGAAATTACTCTAAAATTATATTTAATTTATCTCATAATATAATACTAAATAAATAATGTAATTCATAAGTTATGTGATGTTATTAAAATAATTACATTACTTATGTTATTTAAAATTTATTCTATTTATTTTATTGCATATTGAATTATAGTACTATTCTTTATAGTATTCAATAATATAAAATCTATTTATACTATTATTATAATTATATTATTATAATTCATAACTAATTATTATAATAACTTAATTGGTTACTACTAATAATTTTATATATTTATTTGATAAATTATTTTATATATTATTTTTTAAAAATTAATTGTTATAATATTATTGATAATTATAATTATTTTGGAAGGTGAAGAGGTCCATAGTTAATAAGTGGTTATATTTATTTAATGAAAGATTAATTAGAGATAATGGCATATTAAGAATATATCAAACTTTGAGAGGAAAAAAAAGAAAATTAAAAGTTTTAGTACCCCAATCCTCTTTTTATAGTAGTATAGATATAGATATAGATAGATTTAGCTTTTAATCAATCACTTTAGGATACTTTCTATTTAATTTTTATACAAACTATCCATCTATTCTCCCTTCTTCTCCCTTCTCATGCATCCTATCTCCACCTTCCTCTGTTCCATATGCACCCTCCCTCCATTCATGATTCTTCTTCCTCTATCTATCATTCTCTCCTCGTGTTTGGTGACAATTTAGGGGTGTTAAATGGGTGAGTTTGGGTATTAAATCGGCGGGCCATAAATGGGCGGGCATGTTTTACCCATTTACCTATTTATGGTCCATTTAATATTTTCTAAATGGGCAGATTTTTACCCGCTCATTTAATAATCAGGCCACCGATTTTCCCATTTAACTATAGTAGTTATGTATATAATACTTTTAGGGTATTTTTTGTTAATTTTAAGGGGCTTTTTGCAAACTATCGGGGGCTTTTTGCAAACTATTGGGGGCTTTTTGTAAACTTTTGGGGACTTTTGCAAACTTTTTGAGGGCTTTTGCAAAATTTTTGAGCATTTTTTTGCAAACTTTTTGAGGGCTTTTGCAAACTTTTTGAGCATTTTTTTGCAAACTTTTTGAGCGCTTTTGCAAACTTTTATAGCATTTTTTTGCAAACTTTTTGGGGGTTTTTTTACAACCTTTTGTGGGGTTTTTTCCAAACTTTCTAAGAGTTATTTTTGCCCAAATAGAATCCTTCAAGAATTAGAAACTAGAAATAGAATTCTTATTCAACAAATGAGTCAAAAGAATTCTATTGGCAAATATACATATGATGTAATACATAATATATTAGGCTCTGCATAACATATATGTTTACAGTAAGGAACAAAAATGTCGAGTTTAATCCAAACTTCAAGAACTAAAACCCACAATTGCCACTCATGACCTGGTGCTAGGTTTGTGATAAAATACTAACAAATACAACAATATATCACATGAGAACATGATGCAAATCACATTGACACAAACTTTGCATTACCATTGCTTGATTTAAGTTCATAAACAGGTTCAACTAACTTTGCTTCCGAATACAAAAGATGCTATCATAGTGCTAATAGATTACGATACGTTTGCAAGTCATATATGTTGGCCTTCTTGTTTTGATGATGATTTAACAAACAATTTATATCTAATATTGTTTGTCTAGTGTTTGTATTTTGTTATTTATTGTAGACAAACAATATGTCGAAAGATGGATGGAATCGAGCCTTAACGATCATATCCAATGGAGGCTGGCGGAATAGTAGGTGAAGCTATGTACAATTCAAGTTCAAGATCCAAGTTCAAGCTTCATCCGCAAGATTACCAAGCCAAGCTATTGAAGATCAAAATCAAGCTTGGGTAATTTTGTGACGCCCCTGGGTTCATACAAGGCTGCAGTCCAAGGTGAAACCAAGAATGTCAAACCTGTCATGCACCACACCGTGCAACAACATGTTTCACCATCACAGTTAACATCCATCTAGTAGAGTCAATAACAGGTGTAGGTACAAAAGCAAGTAAAAGATAATACACGAAGGACTGATGAAATAATAATGATCAAATAGATGTCTCATCATCCAACAAATGGAAAATACATAGTCAATGTCTGAATAAATAAACTGAAGTACTCAACAAGTCTCAAATACAAGTATCTGACAGAGAGGAAAATAAGGCACACGGCCTTTACAACTTCTAGAACAATACTCTCACTGTCTAACATAATCTATAGTGGAGCTCCAACATAAGTATAACTAAACGGTTGAACACTAAGGTGTGTCGCCATCAACCTGCGACTCTCCGGGCTCCTGGCTCGTTACCTGAAAGGGGGAGGGACAACGAGCGTCAAAGCGCTAGCGAGTAACATCACAACCAACCCCAAGGGAATAGGGCTCGTTGTATATGAAAAATACAGTCAATACATAATAAGTCTCAAAATATAAGTCTTAAATAAAAAGGGATTTTAGTATTTAGAAATTTACAACACGAGCATAGGTACGTCGAGCGAAATAATCCAAACAAGGAAACCCTCATGTATATACCTTATATCTCAAATTGTAAATCCCTAAATATCAAACCCAAAGCCTAATACAGAAACAAAAATAAAGAGGAAAACAATCCGTCTCAGAACATAAACTACTGTGTCCTGTCATAACCAAATAAGTGCCAAGGGTCCGAAATTACATAAGTGTCATGTCCTGTCTCGGATAAGTGTCATACTCATAGCTTAATAACTGGTCAACACATGATTAAGCAGGTAAATGTCCAATACGAGGGAAAAAAATGGATTATAGTCCAACACGATGACTGAAATGGATTATAGTCCAACACGAGGACTTTAAGGGATTATAGT